>DWNE01001006.1:0-24077 GCA_018249875.1 Cecropterus toxeus | reverse complement strand
GCACAATGACGTCACATACGCAAGAGGGAGTTACCTATACGTTTAAATTTTAACAATTTTTTTAATGTTAAATAGTTTAAATGTTTATAAATAAAAAAAAAAAAAATTTTTTCAAAAATTTAAAATAAGACATAACTATTTAATGGATTGGAAAATCATGCAAATACCCAATTCCGCGATAGTATTATTTAAAAAGTTTTAACGGCGGCGCCTTTAAACCTAATTTTATTAATTCGAGGTATTTTTGTGGCCGTGATAATATTAGTCTTAATTAGGGGTTTGCGAATATCGTTCGGATCGTCCCAATTCTTTAATTAACTGATATTCGATGAATAGTTCGAACAATTCGCGAATTATTGAAATATCACGATTCTATTGCCACAATTTAAATGTCACTTTTTCCACTGATTCATTTTGTGAGACGAAACATTCGAAAATATGCGAATAATAAAATAATTTGCGACCGATTATAAAAAATCGGATTATTAGATATTTTGCGAATTATTCATTTTTTTCGAATTATTCGATTTTTTTTTATCAAATTATTTGGGAGTTTTCAAATTATTCGCACGCTAGTCTTAAATCATATACAGCTAATTATGTACAGATATTTACTCGAAGCGAAATAATTTTCCCATAAATTTCCCTGTCTTTTTCGTTTTGAATATCTAATAATAAATAATAAACAAAGATCAAGTACTGTTATGTAATGGGACAGCATGCTCAAATCTGTTACTACACCTACGCGACCTGCGTCGGATCGATTAAATTGGCCGACGTTGATCAATTGATGTATTATCTCTGATCAATGCATATGTAATGTAAAACACATATGGGTCATATACTTATCTATGACCATTAACAACAAAATGATATGCAAATGTCCGGGTTTCTCAATCTTATAAAAGATACAACAAAACAATATAATTATAAGTGTGTCATTAATTAACGTGATGGATAGGTTATCTTGTAGTAAATTGATCGATTTTATGAGTAACTTGATACGCTGTTTAATTTCGATTCAGAGCCATATCTTAATACTAGAATTCACGTTGAATTTGTCACGTAACTTTTCGATTAATTGGGGTACCTAAAGAGATTCGCGTATCATTTGAGAATCCCTGATCTAGATCACTTTTACTTAATAATTGGAACATAAAATTAAGCAGATCTCACGGAAGTAGCTGGTATGTGGCACTCTTCACCCACGTAACCTCGCGGACAGTCACACGAATAGCTGTTTCCGTGGTCCACGCAATAGCGCTGCGACGGGCAAGGATCTGGTGAGCACAGGTCAACCTGGATAAATACAAAATTAACTAAGGTAAACCGTTAAGAAAAACATCATTAATTGCAGGTCATAATCACGTGCGGCTGGAAATCGCAAGAAATGAATCTGGATAAGTTCGGTATACCTTACTGCTAATAATAAAAATAACAGAAATCCGTTCCCGTTATTATTAGAGACGGTTTACCATTGACGTATCACTGTTAAATAAGAGTATTTTGTTTGCCAACTGAAGAGTACCAGAAATATATGTATACTAGAGTATGCATGTACTGTAGCTAGATTTACGAAGAAACAGAATAGTCCAACCGGAGAGGTAGCATTGCCACACTTAATTCTAATGTAAAGCAGTTCTTTCGTTACACTTGTTTAGGCCATCCTATTACCTACTCCTCAGGAATGGCAACGTCTGAGATTGACATCAGATAGAACTTCTGTTTTATATGTGGTTGATTACATATGTCCTTGGGCGGCCTTCGGCTTCAATCTAATAAAGACAATTTTTATTTGTTTATTAATATGAAGTAGCAAACGAGCAACCAGCCCACCTGATGGTAAGTGGCCGCCTGGACTGACTGATTACTGCCGCAATGGACATTTGTAAGCAACCTCATATAGAACAGGGGTTCTATATGAAGTTGACCATAGATGCATTGCCACTTCCGAGGACTGAGATGGTCGCCTCATATAAAAGTGAGCCGGCAACCACACCCTTCCACCGTAACGCAAGAACTGTTTCACGCATGAAGTAAGTGTGGCGGTGGGACTTCCCCGGGCGTACTACATTGGTTCTACCACCTGGCGCCAAAAAATAAATTACAAATTTAGTAGAAAACTAATAATTCACATTACACGAAGCCACGTGTTATAACTACTGACTACTACACTCAGGCTCATCAACTCGTCTTATTGTATAAACTTGTCACTAGCAGTTACGGTAGCATAATACAGAATAGCGTGCTTTATAACAGCGACAAAGCTTTCAGCGCTTCATTGATAAATTCAAAAGCATTCATTCCTTATCACGAAAATTACGCTTGAAATAAGCATATACCTATAATTTATTTTATACGAATTATTCAAGGTACTCAATGTTATCTGTACCTATTATATAAAATAGAGTTTATAGGTACAGTTTTCACATTTATTTATGTAGGTTTTATTCTAACTACCAATTGTATAATAGATTATCTTAACGTGCGTATAGTTTGATTTTATCTAAATAATTTTCATCATATTATTGCAATTTGTAAAAATAAACAGATAAATGTGCTCAAAAATAAATGTAAGTAAAATTAATAGCTGTGGATATTATATCATTAAAATTTATCAAAAAGATATAAATTATGCAAATGGAAAAACCGCCGTTCCCGCAAATCCGAAGAGCGGAGCGGATTGAACTGTAAAATAAGTGAAATGGAAATTAGATTGGAATCGAACTTCCTTCCGCGCGGGAAAAAACATTTAATACCGGTGAAATATAAAACCTTTTAATGTGGCTCATTCTATAATTCATTTGTCCAGGAGAATAGATAATGATTTATTTATATCTTTGGGATTTTTTTTGTTACTAAATTCATAATCGAGTATTTATGGTGTTTATTCATAGTGTTAATGTTTTTTGTAGCTAATAGAGGTAGTAAGCGGTTTGCATTTAATGTTAGATTCAGGTCTTAATGTTAAACTATTGCTGTACTATCAAACAAAAATATATAAATATAACGACGTATTCATAATATAGAGCATGCAGGTAATATTATTACATTATGTACTAAATCAAACTGAAATATTTAGGCACTGCTTTTTCAATCGATACATGCATAAGTATCTACTATGTTTAAACTTTGTTCAACGAATACATTACCAGATAAAAAAAAAAACAAATACGCACTCGTAATAGGTATTTTTATTTGAAACGTTATTTCAAAATCAACTAAAAATATGTATGTATCTTAAATGTTATTGCAAAATAACAACAAAGTATATGAAAATTGTAAGGCAGACTTAGAAGGTAGATTCTAAATATTTATTCCGTGCTAAATTGTAGAGACAAAGATGTTGCTTCGCCATTCAAGGCTCGTTCGTCTTTAGTAAAATTTCTACACGTAGCTATTATAATAGCGTCGTGAGACGTGAAGTTTTTTATTTTACTCAAATATCTATGCCTGGCATTATTTTTGTTGATAGCACAATCGAGTATTATGGAGTTTCTTGAAAATGTAATACAATTTTATGTTACAGTAACTACCATTTAATATTCTTGAGTCAAATATTTATCAAGGCATGTTGTATAATTATGAATAAACGATCTTCTTGTGCGGTTTTCCAATATCCGTAGCAATATATTCAGATTTAGTTACCAATAAAAATATTAATTACTTTTTGTTTTGCCATAAAAATATCTCAGCATATGATACTTAAAAAGGAATTAATTTGACATGATATAATTTTCGTCGATTAATTCAATTTGAATTTGATTTGTTTTCTTACTCGACCTTAAATTCTTACTTACCTTACCTTACTTGACTTGAAGTCGTAAAGTAAATGTTAATTATTCATTTTTGAGCACAACAAATAAAGTGTTGCAATCTGAAGCTGGATTGGACACGCCATTAAAATTCAAATTCAAAGTTAAAGTTGCGCGGCCATCTTGGAACGGAAGTCGTTGCGTAATAACGTCGGTATCTATCAACGCTATTAATACCCAAACGCGTAATCGCCTACGCAGTTCTGTGAAGTACCTTTGGAAGACAAAGTTTCTTTCGTAACGACAGACCTTTTAGGCGAGGCGAAAAGTTTTACACAATTGGTATTATGATAACTTCGTATGTATGCCTTGTATGGTTTTTGTACGATGGTAGGAAATAATTGTACATGCGACTTTAAAAACAAATTAACCTTTCAAAGAAAGGACCTAAATTACTTCATATTGAAATATTTATTTATTTAATCTTTTGTACCGTACGAAAATTTGTGTACAAAGGTCGACTTAATGCTTAAGCTTTATCTGCCAGTCAACCTTTAGGCAGATAATTCATATATTTAAAATATTAAAATATCTGTGCGTCACTATTTTTTCACGTATGAGTTTGGTAAGTATGATTGGCTAAATACTGGCAAATGTATCTTCGCCTACATAAACAAAAACAACACAGAAAGCGTTGGTTAATACCTAGTTTGAAAGATATGCTAACCTTCAGCTGGCAAGTGTTCCCGGCGTATCCACGACCGCAAGCGCATTCGAAGCCGCCCACAAGGTCTGTGCAGGTACCGCCGTTGCCGCACGGAGACGACTCGCACTCGTTGTACTCCAGCTCGCATCTCTCCCCTGTGTAACCTAAGACAAAACGATAGAACAGTGCAATCTGGTTTCTTAGGAAATGTTTCAATTCCTATATATGTTATGCGTTAAGATTGCCGTAAAGACAGGTCAGTGAAATCTGGTTCTTTGGAAATGTTTCAATTCTAGATATGTTATCCGTTAAGTTTGCTTGTAATAGCTATGAATAGTAATTTAATAAACCTGACGAGTTTGTTTGTGTGCTTGAACGCGCTAATCTCAGGAACTACTGATTCGAATTGAAAAAATATTTTTGCGTTGATACGTCCATTTATTGAGGAAGGCTATAGACTATATAACATCGCGTTATGTTTGATTGTGTGTTTCTTGTTTCCAAATAGTAGCGAATGAAACCGCGGGGAATAGGTAGTTAATTATATTGCAACTTGTTTCTGTAAAGACCGCAAAAATCATGAGAATTCAATCAATCTGCATGTGACTCAGACGGTGCATCTTTTTATTCTTACAGGACACAGTTCTCCCAACAATCGACCAATATTAAGTTCGCGATCGTAAACCAAAACTTTAAATACTAGTATTTGATAACTTTAATTGGATTAAAGTTATTTCCAATTAATGTTAGCAAAACTCTTGGTGATTCGAGAACGTTAATTTAGAATGTAAAACATATGTAAATAAGTTTGCCTTACCGCACTGAAGCCATACCCTTCAATTTTCCCTTTCTGCCTTATACCTAGATGTAATTGTGGAGCAATTACATCTAGGTATAAGGCAGAAATAATTATGACAGTAATCGTGATACCACAAAATATACATTTGTTCAAGAGATCTATTAATCTCATTTAGCATTTATTTATAATTTCAATCAGATAAGTCATCGACTAATATAGTTACATAATCAAATATCTTTTTAAATAATTTAAAGTTTATCTAAATAAACGCTATCTACACTCATAGCCCACAGTAGGATTTCTCCTGTGTCGTGGGTGCCATGGACACACATAGACGAATACACAAACACGCAGACCCAGAACAGATATCTAAACTCATCTCATAAACATCTCACAAACTCATCACATCCGTCGGCCGGGGATCGAACCCGGGACCCACTGCGAATCAGACCGGTATGGTGACCCCTCCGCCACGCGGGTCGTGAATGTTATATTATCCATATATTTTGTGCAGAGTATATAACGAGTGAAGTCAAATACCCACACTAGTAGACAGTGACATAACTATCTACGAGAAACATACAAAAGTTTAGTACAAATACAAAAGTTTTGAGTTACTCCACTGAAAGACAATCTGGCCCCGGGGATTGTTTGCTTCGCATTCATCCCAAATTTCTTTTTCTGTCAGGAAAACAACATCTCTTCATTAATTCACCCGCTTTATTTACGGATGGAAACCCCTTTCTTATCCCGATATTGCTAAGCCACGTCTTATTTCTATTGTTTTGCGAAGTGGTTATTGCTTTATTACAAGCTTGATTAAGCAGAAAGGATTTTGACATAAACATTTTGCAGTGTTGTTCTCTATTGTATTTGTACTTCGAAAATCAAGTTGCCTGATTGGTAATTCGTACTTACTAATTTTGTTCATTCACCAAGATAAATGAACAAAATCAATAAAGGTTTTGTAATCTTAAGACAGTATGGCAGTTATGTATATCTAGTTAAGTATAAAAAAACATGCATACTTGCTTCATGTATTCAAATACATATATGTTTATTTACATACTACCGCCGAAATTCCTTAACTAGATGTCTTTTTACTAAACGGTAATTTAGAGTAATGATCAAAGTTTCAATTCAACGACAGAAGCACACAAACGATTGTTTACCAAATAAATGTCATAAAAACATCCATAAATTAACTTAAACGAAAAGCGGTTATACGCTCGGGGCAGGACTGCGGAGAACTGCGGGCAACCTCCCAATTTCAAATAAATCACTCATACAAATTTCGCTCGCCCAATTTTCGCCTGCAGATTGTAACATTATTAATAAACTTTATAACTATTTATCAACTGCGTACGACCATTCATTCGTTGTGTGGAAATGTACCGCACATTTTAAAAAGGAAAATAAACATTCTGAACAACATTTCAACGCCAACACGGAAGCATTTATCTGACTCAAGCTTAAAAGCATAAAACGTCTCGCTGTAGCGCACCGTCAGTAAGAGTATTGTGTGTACGAGATTGTGGGCCATTAGATTCCCCGTGGATACAGAATAAAGATGCAAACTTATCGACTTTTAAATATATAGTACTTTTAGTACCTGCTTTCCTTCGTTGTGGTTGCCGAGAAAAGCAGATTCTATAATCCGCTTTTCATCGTCTATTGCTATACCTTTTACCTAATAGACACTGGAATTCATATATCATCATTTACCCATTACTGTAATATGGGTGGGAACGGGTCTTCTCAGAATGAGAAGGATTAGACCATAATCCGCAACACCAGAAAGGGCGATGATGTACTATAGATACATCTTGGAGAACTATTTTTCAAGATGTTCAGATATGTAGTTTTCTAAATATGTTGTCCGTCACCGTCAAACTTGTAATAATTTTGAATGCAAACTTAACTTGAAAAAGTTAACTTGGAAATTTAGGAATAACCACATAATATATTAATATTATACTACATTTCAACTATCTACAGAAATCTAAATATTTATGAACAAAAATTTTGCGATAAAATTTAATTTAATTATTATTTTAAAAATATATTCTTACGCAAGTCAAATCTGTGTATCCTCAAATCGCATACCTACCATCAACGAGAGTGCGGTAGCTACCTACTCTATAATATTAATCATAAAAAGTAGATAAACATTGGGTATCTAAACAAAATTTACTTACCAGGTTCACAGAAGCAACGGTACTTAAGTCCTTCATCGTCGCCGTCGGTCTGCTCCACACATATGCCCTTTACACAAGGCTTAGCTGCGCAAGCGCCGCCCGTAGAGGGCAGTTCGCAATGCGCGCCCGTCCAGCCGTCGGCGCATGCGCAGTGGAAGGTTGTAGAGCCGTTCATAGTCATACTCATACAGGACCCGCCGTTCAAACATGGCGCCCAAAAGCATGGATCCTTCTCGCATTTGAGTCCAGTAAAGCCTTAAAAGATTTTGGTGTAAATTAAGGTACTTCTTTTATTCCATTATTCGAAAAAAAATCAAGAGGATGAAAAAAGTTTTTATTATAAAGCTATTCTATAAACTATCTAAATATAAAAAAAAAAAATCAAATACGTATTTAGAGCTGAGAAAATAATACAAAGGCTTATTATAAAGCTATGATTCAAGACAAACATAAAGTACCGGATGGACAGAGACAGCGATAGCTGACACCGTTGAAAGGTTTAGCGAGGTCGATACATATCCCATTATTCAAGCAAGGTGATGGATCGCACGCCGTCCGCTCCTCGCAATACGAGCCTATGTACCCCGTACAGCACTCACACTCGTAGCCCTCCTGCGAACACACATTAATAAATCTGACACTACATTACCACTAATGGCTTATCAATTTAAATGTCTAATACATTACCATAGACACGTTGGTGTAGCACACTCCCTTTCCTGAACAATCTTGAGCCTCACCGCAGTTGTCTGACTTTACTGTTACTTTCAATCGAACACACTGTGATCCCCAACTTTTGGATACAACTGGGGAATTATAAAATTATTAGATTATTAGATGTTTCGATCTTCAGATTTATCACTAAATATAGCTGTACAAGAGTGTCATATAGATTTATTTTCTACATTGTAAATTAAAGCGGGTTATGAGTTAAAAGTATTTCAATTCAAAATGAAAAACAGTTATAAAATGTTGAACCTACAATAGTAAGGTATATTTCAATTTATTTTTGCTTTCACTGGTATTGTGTCACTACCCACTATTTTATTAACTACCTATTTGTGAAAACTCTTAATCAGCTAAATTGTACCATAAGCAACAACTGTATTTATTTATTATATTAACCTAGCTGTAAGTTTTCCTTACAAAAAAATCGAATACAAATAAATAAATAAAATAATCACATTGGTTTTAGCGCATATTGAACATGATGCATATTAAAACAATTTTGGCATATAGAATTTACAAATGTTCTCCTATAGTAAGTATCATGAATATTTAAGTGGCTCCTCATTTGATATTCCACATACGGGAGTAACCGTAATAATCATGTTTGTATTGATTATATTAGGACCACAGTAGGGAACGTTACATATTCATATTCCGCGTTACCTATTAGGAGATTAACACCCTCCGTGAGATGTTTGTCGTACAACGTGAAGAGCTTCGCACCACGTTCGTCTAATGGAGTAATGTCGAGTGACATTCCATCAGTGATGTCACAATGCTCGTGACCTTGTCGCGTTACCTGGTACACCGCTGGTTGAAAGAGCGATTGATGGGACCTGCAAAGTAATGCTTATAGAACTAGATCTGATTCGAACCAGCGAGGCTTGTAAGCAATGTTCTAATTTTCCAGGCCACTGACTCACGGGCCAAATAGGTCACAACACGTGTATAAATCTATAAATAAAACGCAGGCCCACCTCTCCGCTTCAGCGCGTGATGAGTTCGTGTCGAGTGTCGAGTTCTCTACGTGACCGAAGGTGTCGAGGAGCGAGGAGTCGCCGATGCGAACGATAAGGATGTCTCCGTTCTGAATGTCTGCAGAGCCCTCCCACGACACGATGACCGGGGGGCACTCCTCCTCGGCCGCTCCCGTCGCAGCGCCCTCGCGACGGCCGCCCGCACACTCCTCCGTCGCCCATACCGCAAGTCACAAAGATTAATTTATCAAGTCAACCTTAACGCAAATTGAAACTATTTTATACCTAGTCAATTATGCACCGTTACTTAGTTATTGGAGGTTCATTGCGTATGAATAAGTACGACATAACTGTTGGTTACATTAAGTGGCTATTATTAGGCAAATTAAGTCTAATCAGCCAACATTAAGTATACCTACCAAAGTACGATGTGAACTTGTGTTTTACAGGTATAGAAGGCAAAATGTATTAGTATGTCTATTATTAGGTACTACAGGTAATTACATAAGTACAGTTTATTTATGTTACTAGAATAATTGGTACTGGAATCACTCTAGTACCCGGCAAGGGCACTGGAGCATTGTGAAGATTTTGCTCCTGGGTTGTCAGAAGAAGCTCATGAATTACAGAGAGCATAATAATAAGGTTGCAGAAGTTGTTACTATTTGAAACCAATAACTAATTATAGTTTACTATGTGATTAGTTATGATTACATATTTAGTTCACTGCAAAATTTGCATGGTTGATCCTAATAATGTCAATTTATATTACGTAACGATTTAATTTTATAACAAAACTTAATTTTAAATTATTCTAGAAAATTTTCTCTTACAAATAAATGATCAGAAATCGAAACAACGAATCAAGTAATTCGCGTATCTTTGAGTTGTAAAAAATCCCACATCGTATGTCGCGTATAAAGCGCAGACTAGACGTTTTCCTTTTACAAAAGTAATGAACAGAACTACTGAAGCAAAAACCTTTTTCCCCTTTTCTTTTGCGCTAAAACGATTTATGGTTTATGTATTTGACCTCGCTTGCTGCCTGGCTGTCACGATCAAAGTTATACGTAAGAGAATAGTAGGTTGAAATAAGCTTACATTAGTACGCCGACATGTGAAAATATAATTGTGTCTATCTTAATTACGCTGTTATTCTTTTTACATACAACTAACAGCCCTAAGTTAATTTATACAGTACGCACAAACATTAATGCTAATTAGGGCAATTTCATTACCGCCTTGTTAGTAGTTGTAGGTAGAGTCTCTTAATTTGGTTAAGTACATACTAACCAATCTAAACGAAACGAGTTCACTTTGCATTTAAATTGAACGACTCTAGCTAATTTGAAATAACACCACCGATTTCTAGCGTGAAGCAGTTCTTGTGTTTTTACTTGACTTCCCAAAAGTTATCTATTCGTCACGTATATTTTTTAACGGCTCACTTTCTTATGATGCGACCGTCTTAATTTTTGAGAGAAGCAAAGATTCTGTGATTAGTTCAGATCACTGTATGAAGTCGCTCACAAATATCAATGGACAGCAGAGAGTTACCATCAGGTGGACAGCCAGCATTGTGGACAGCCTTTGTAACTTCAATCTTATGAAGATATCAAAAAACATGCAGACAGAATATTAAAACCAGTAATATCTATACTATAATATTAAATAAAAAAACCGACTGCTTAAAATGAAATTTGTGGTCATAATAATATATATTTAATTTAACGCTTATATGACTTTTTGTAAAATTGGTCTTTTTACTAGCTTTCATTTGATACCCATATTGTCGTAATAGTAAAAAAAAAATCGTCCTTCCCCCCCTTTACCTCTATTTCCAGGCGCCATTTTTTTAAAATGATATAGCCTATGTCACTATGCAAACTGAGACGATTCTAATGATACGTCATATGTCACAATCTGTCAAGCCGTTTGGGCTGTAGCGCGTGTCAAAGAAATTGACATAGATACAAACATACATACATACATACGCTCGAAAAACATTACCCTTCTTCTGACGTAATCGGATAAAAAGACATAATTTTTCACGTCAAGATTTGTTTTTGTGAGGGAAAAGATCAATCGGTTTGTTTTCGTAATGCGGAAGCTTCGCATGACTTGGCCTTGTGTATTCTATATTGCCTTTTATTACTTTATAGCCCGCAATGGATTTTGTGAAGATAAACGTTATGTAATGTATCCAATGGAAAAAACAAATGTAAAACACAGGAGCACAATTTAAAATACTAAATCGGACGGTAGCAGTGTTTAGATATACCCCAGTGTCCGGGGTATTTCGATCGGGGAAGTACCACCGCCACACCTATTTCTAGCGTGAAGTAGGTTTTGCGTTTTGATGGAAGGGTGTGATTCTCGGGAGTAGCAACGCATCTGTGTTCGACTTCAAATAGAACGCCTGTTCTATATGAAGTTGTCCATGGGCGATCGTAACTAATCATCAGGTGGACTTCATGCTCGTTTGCTACTTCATTCTGATAAAAAAAATCCTAGACAATAGAACCAAATTACTAATAATACTTAAAAAAAATATCTTTAAGTATCATTATTTAGAAATATGTTGCTATAATGTTATAAAAATATGTATTATGTATATTTACCGTAACTGGCAGATTTAACTCGTGTGTTTCATTGCCTCTCCAAAGGCGAGACTCTCTAGGCAGCACTGGCAGATCGCAATCTAGGGCCCCTAGACGATCTTGCAGCCGAGATGCAGAATGGGAGCTATTCCCGTGGGCACTACTACTCGTGTTTAGCTTTTGCTTTGCACTTTTCACGAACCCTTTTGTGCTTGTGTAAGTTTCAGTCGTGGAATTGCGCGCCAAAGTCGGACTTTCAGTAACAGCTTTTAGCAACGTCTTTGTTGTTTCAACGCTTTCCTTTGTTGTCAAGGACGCAGTAGGCAAAGGTACCGTGAATTTTGATGGCTTCACTCTCGACTTTGTTGAGAGTTTAAAATCCGTAGCTGTTGGCGTTTGTGTATTCAATGTCGCTTTTATTTCATCCTTTTGAGTGGAAGTCAGCTCACAAACACAGTCGCTCACCAATGATAAAATTAGTATCGTCAATATTGGCAAAAAGAAAAACTTTTTGAGCCCCTTCTCACTGCTTTCTAAATAAATCCTCGCCATAGTTCTTTCTTTATTTTTATAACAATAACGTAAATAATTTTATAATTATATACACTTTTTGCCGATGTGTATTCCCTGTGGAATAAATGTACCTAATATAATTTAAAGCTTATGGTAATCATAAAAAGTGTCATACAAAATAAACACACATATTAATCAGATTGTTGGAAAATATATTTATAAAAGCGAATTTTGAGTATCTATATCAACTACCCCAAAGCACTTCTGAACATTGCTGTAAGGGTGGGCTCTTCTTAGTGAAAACATCTATAATTGGACAAGCTGCAGTCCTCACCTCGAGTGGCGACCCTCTTCATATCGAAGGACTTATACTTTATTAAGAAACTTTGCGTAACTAATTTGCTTTATAACATTTTATTTTATGATCTATAAGTAGATCTTATCACAATGATCATATGAAATATTAGGCAAGAATACTATTAATAAATAGTGTTACCGTAAAAACTGTTTGTATAAAAGTAAGTTTTCATTCACAAATTGACATTGAAGATTTGTAAAGTCGTGCTTTATTAACACGAGATTATCTTCAATGATAAAACAACGAACACCACCGAACAGATGTGAGTTTTCACTGCAGAAATATGACATATGTGTGATGTGTTTCTTCAGTGTTTTTTTAATATTCAAGTAATTGTATTGTTGGTAGGTTAACAATCGATATACAAATTATTCCGATACTAGTTTTTCCCATGACGCCGTCCCCTGGGTCATGTTTTACATGTATCGTCATAAATTCGAAATATGCGTGCCGAATTTTACCTATATCCGATTCAAAGCTCCATTCTCACAAGCTTTCGCCTTTATAATAATATCATTGTAGAAAATGTTTACATTAATACATAATATTATACATATTTTAATTTTAAATAGCGCTATTCAACTGTATTTTGAGTTCATCGCCTTTTTAATAGCGTATTTATTCTCAAAAAGATAAACACATAGCTCTACAAATGTTTGTTTTTCGCATATATAGATTATACGGATAACTTCATATTAATTTTCATTTTAATTTATTTTAATTCATTAAAAAAAGCTATTAAATAAATAATCTTAATTATAATACCAATCTCATTTTACATACTACTTATCACTATATTGCGTACAATAAAATTATATGTATAATTTTAGGTTAAAAATATAATACGAAACGAAACAAAGTATATTACTGAAACAACATGTTGTATAAAGTTTTGAAAAAATCAGTAGCGGTAAAACAAGTTAATAACACTTACGTAAGGACTCGCACAAATGTTAAGTGTCTATTGTCGGACTGGACAGGCAAGGCTCATGTCTGCTTACACTAAAATGAAAAAGGATATTCCGAGTTAACCTTTCTTGCTAAACTTATAATAAAAATCTGTTATATGACCTCCACTCGCACGATACAAAGAGTTCTTACGTCGTTTATTAATAACCATTCGAAAACTATTAATTAAAGTTTAATCACATTCACGCTTAGATATTGTAGCAATGTTTTGCAAATATGCTAGGGCTGTACAGGGCGGGCGGCTTCGTCGGCCGCAGCCTCCGTGACACTGGGAGCACTCTGGGCGCCCCGCAGCCGCACCCCCGCTCACCCTCGGGCACCCTCTACACCTCTGTATCTTTACTTAATTTTACTTCATGTTAAGGATGGTATCCTTTTTGCTTATTACTTATAAATAAAAGATTTCGACGATCCGCGCAAAAGTAAGGCAAAACGATTAATACTTTGGTTTATATTGGATGGTTTATTTTTAACATGCACATAAACGTACGTCTTTAATATAATATTTTATCTGGTTTCATTTTCACACAAAACAGAAATAAAAAATACAAATGAAGCCTTATTTAAAATCTAAACAACCCACAAAATATTTAGCACAAATAAATGTCGACCTTTATAAATGTAGACTCGAAGAACTCGTAAAATTCCGGAATTCGTTAGTTACAATCTAGTTAGAGAGCGAGGTGACGTAGATTTACTGATATAGGGCCGACAGTTCCAACTCCCAAGAGCTTGCAAGCCAGCAATCCAGACTTCTACTCGTCGAATAAAGTTTTCCTATTCCATCCCGTCATACATTTAAATGAGATTGTTTTAAATGTTCAGCGTCATCGGATTTATGTTCCGTTTATGTGTTTCGTGATGTGGTCACGTTTAAAGTGCGTTAAAGTATCTAGTCAAACTTAGGATGGAGGGGGAGGGGCTAAGATCGAATTCGCCACTTCGCCTTCTTTTTTACTCGAATGTGTCAGATAGAGGTCTATGTTTTTCGAGCGTATTTGTCTGTATGTACCTATGTAAGTTTGTGTTTATGAAAATAGGGCCTGTAAGTAGGTAAAAGGGGGGGACGTTTTTTTTAATATTATGACATTATGCATATAAAATAAGAGCTAGTAAAAAGACGATTCCAAAACTATATATATTATACCTAATACTTTTATTTTACTTTTTGACGAAGATTTATAAAAAGCGTTATATAATAATATAGCTAATTTAACGCTTACAAATTATACAATAAATAATTTACTATGTAGCTAGATTTTTCAAGAGACGAATGTATAAAAAGGCTGTCGTTCTCGTTACTTTTATATTCTAAATATAACTCAAAGGTGACTGACTGACTGGCATAGTGATCTATCAACGCACACCCAAACCACTAGACGGATCAGGCTGAAATTTGACATGCAGGTAGATGTTATGACGTCGGCATCCGCGACGAAATGATTTTGGTCAATTCTCCCACCAAGGGGATAAAATAGGGGATGAAAGTTTATATGAAACTTTGTCAATTTTAATACTTCTTAACGCGAGCGAAGCCGCGGGCAAAAGCTAGTGTATAATATAAATATTGTATCTCTAGGTACATAAACTGAACATCACATCAAGAGATTTTGCGATTCACATTTTCAATTTGTTAGAGTGAAACGTTTTCATCCTCTCCGTTATGTTTTATCAATGCTTGTGCCATTTTCAGATGAAAGAGTTAGTAATGAAATTGCATTAATAAAATATTTACCTCTTAGCTACGTAAATGTTTAGGCACGTACTGAAGGTTAAATAGTTGGATGTAACTGGAGCACCTAGTTAGTGACTACTTAATTAAAATGCGGAATTTTCACTTTTATGAGTTAGAAAATAGCGTGAATATTTCAATTAAACAGATTTGCAAGGTAGAACGTAATTAGTTTGAACGGGGAGGTACTACGATTCTTGCGTTTGAGTAGAAGGGTGTGGTTACCGGCTCACATTCATATGAGGCTACCATATTAGTCCTTAAGAGTAGCAACGCATCTGTCATTGACTTCAGATAGAACCTTTGCTCTGTATGAAGTTGCCGACAGATGTCCACAGGCGGCAGTGACCACTTAACAACAGGTGGGCTGCATGCTCCTTTCTTAAAGAAAAAAATGTTTTCGAAGGAAATTTGGTACGTTGGCTGTTGCAGAAATAATGAAAGCCTATAGATAAAATAAATACTATAGGCCTTAGGAGTAGCAACGTATCTGTGATTGACTTCAGATAGAATCCTTGCTCTGTATGAAGTTGTTTACAGAAGTCCACGGGCGGCAGTGACTTAACATCAAGTGGGCTGCATGCTCATTTCTTGAGGAAAGACAAAAGAAAAAAGGTTTCCAAAGGAAATTTGGTCAGTTGGCTGTTGCAGAAATAATGAAAGTCTATAGTTAATAAATACTTAATACCTACTCCTACTACTGTTTCGAAAATTACGTTTACATGAATGAGTGGTGTGTGGTTACTTTAATCACATCGGCTCATTAATTTGAGTATCATGAACTTGGATGTTATTAATAAATCATTTATTCGTAATTCCCTGGACACCTATGTAGCAACAAGCGAAACTGCCTGCAGCACTGTATCGCGGTTAAAAGTAGCACAAATTGACATAAGAAGTATGTATATATTCATTACGAATTTTAAATAGGATTATAGTTGGGGTTTTACAAGATTGAGAAGGAAAATAGCTAGGGTATGTTTTTCGAATGAATTTTATATATACTTTAGGTATAATCTATACTAATATTATAAAACTAAACAGTGTCTTTGATTGAAGGTGCTAATCTCAGGAAGTACTTATTGGTTCGAATGAAAAAATATTTTTGTGTCGAATAGTCCATTTATTGAGGAATATAACATCACGCTATGTTTGTTTTATTTTTTCTTATGTTATAGCGGGTGACAGTGTGAAGTATAACTTATATATTGTAAGAGCTTAAACGGTTTCACGGCTTTTTAAACACGAAATGTCTTTACTGTCGTTAGATTCAAAGTCAAATTTTATTATTAACGGTTTCTGTATTCGCTATTTCAGCTTTCGCGAGTTATGATCATTTTGTTGTATTTGTTGCAAAAAATATTTTTTCGCGATTCTAGTCGTTACAAGGAAACATTTCCATTTTCATTTTATACAATTCGGCACCTCCTGTTAGGCGTCAGCTTTTTTTAGTACTGCTGCTGTACTGAGGTCATTCGCGGTTTCTGTATTTTGCGGCATATAGGCGGAACAAAACCCCCGCGAAAAAGGAGCTTTTACTGTATTCATATTAAGAGCGTCACATCGCTGCTTAGATTTAATAATAACACAACTTAAAAACGCAAATTTTACAATAGACAAAAGTAAACCAATTCATAACCGCAGAAATTAAAGTCGCGATAAGTAGCTGTGTACGGCTGTACGGCTGTGTACGGCTTACAGCAAAAATAATATAACTAATTTTCTGAAATCTTTTTAGTTCTTATTTCCGCTGTGCTAGCGTATATCTACATTAGTAGCAATACTAATAAGAATTAATATTGCTACTAATGTAGATAAATAGATAGAACCTTATCCTAAACTGGTATAATATTATTCCTATATCTGTACCTGTACCAGATCCGAAATGTCATACTTATAACATAAAATCAGGGATGTTTTAAATTTCACTTTTGTAGTGAGTTTCTTCAAATCATCCCATAAATCCAGTATATAATTTATACGAAATGTTATTGTAATATAGAAAATTTCAAATTGAGATGTTTTGTGACGTTGTAGACGTTTGCCCTAGAAACAGTAGACATTTTATATCGTTTCGTTTTTGAGAGCAAAGCAATTAATTACGCTGCTATTTGCTCTACATAAACGATTATTCACTGATAAATAACAAATAAGATCAATTGCATGCGATACGCGCGATAGTCTAAAAAATATAACGTCAATTTAATATAGAAAGGGAATGAATTCAAATGACGTCGGATTTATAGGCCTTAAAATAAAATTTGGATTGCAAATACAAAGAAATTCGTAATTTTGCTTATTTTTCATACCAAAGTCGTAGTTTTTCAAAGACATATAAAAAGTAAGTCTTCTCGGCTGTAGACTTCGCATTTACATATAAATAACAAACTGATAACACTAATCTAATAGAATAAAATAAAAACTTGAGATATTAAAATAAATACCTACTTAAATTATGGAAACAAATATTTCATGCATACATACTTCCCAATATAAAATAAGCCACTTCTAAGCTCGCTTTAGCGTTATAGGAGAACGGTAAAAAGACGATTGCTACTCGGACGGCAAAAAGAAAAGTTGGAAAATCCAGACTAATAGGCTGCAAAACCAAAAAGACGCTGTAGATTACCGATTAACTTATTTTATAATATACTAGCTGTGCCACGCGGTTTCACCCGCTACTACATAACACAAACAAACAAATATGTAATGTTATATACCCTCAATAAATGTACTATTCAACACAAAATAATTTTTCGATTCGAACCAGTAGTTCCTGAGATTAGCGCGTTCAACCAAACTCTACTGCTTTATAATATTCGTATAGATTTATTATTATCTATGTGTACAAAGAAGTGGGCATAAGGTAGTGTTATATGTGTATTTAAAAAACAATAAATACTATTAAATGTGTGAGACCCCAAAGAGCATGATTTATAGTTTATTTACATTTCAATATACTTAAACAAAGATTACTAAATAATATACACCGGAGATAAATCAAATTTCGAACCGTAAATCATATTTATTAGTCATTATTCACAAAATATGCTATCTCACATTTTTACGGTGATTTATTATTCTGTCAACTATAAGTACAGTAGTAAGTAGTTACATAAAACAGCTTTATAACTGTTGAGTTATAACGAAAAGCACTACATTGTGACGTAACTAATATTGTTTTTACAGTATTATGTAAAAAGTTGTTAAGTGGTAGGTGGGAGGGGGAGTGCCGCACTGAGGAGGTTGGTGGTGGTTGGCCGCGCGCCAGCCCGCTGACGAGTGACGACCCTTATCTCCCGCATGGATCCACCACCAATGCCTACTCGCTCGCAAAAATTGAAGCTCCACTATTCAGATCACTACGCTACGACACGTGCCTGGCTTAAATCCAATACATTAAGATCGTCAAGAAAACTTGAACGGTCTCAAAATACGTGTCAGCGCGGCACGAGCCTGCACGAACGGAAATTCATTCCTTAATCTAATGAGATATAAACACGAAGCGAATTGAATATTCGCGCGTGTGAGTTTAGTTTCAATGTAGGTATACCTGCCTAAATTCGATATTCACAGTGAAGTCAGATTTATTCAATTTGTGTAATCTAATGTTTGATGTTGATTTTGATGACACGCGTGGCGGAGCGGTCATCGTACTGGTCTGACACGCAGTGGCTTCCGGGTTCGATCCCCGGCCAGACAGAAATGTGAATGATAAGTTTTGAATTCTGATCTGGGTCTGGGTGTTTGTGTTTTTTCTGGGTATTCGTCTTTGTGTGTCCATGGCACCCACGACATAGGAGGAAATCCTACTGTGGGGCTATGTGTGTAGAAAGCGTTTATGTGTTATGTGAAGAACATTGCGGATATGGACAAGAGTTAAAAAGTTATTAAAAAACATTTCTCATTTAAAAATTCTAATAGATCATTATTTTTAGGGATACGATCTTAAATACGATAAATATAGCTATTGCATACATTCTAAGTAAAAGGAGTACGAACAAAAAAATAAAACAGAGCTTTACAACCATAGAAGCATAAAGTGTACGTATTACTTAACGTACATTAAATGTAAGTATCTCCGCTTTTATTTTGACGTACCATTACGTATTCAGATAAAAGTAGAATAAGTAACTCTATGTGAAATTTTCTTCCTTTGCGTAATAGTTCAAATAAAATCAGTCAATGACAAGTATTTCGTGGCAATTCGGAGGTTAAATTTGAATGTGTATGTTTGTCTATATAATCTAGTTTATGTTAGTATAAAAACATACATTCGAATTAAGAATCTCGTCCTTTTTTAAGTCGGTTAAAAAGTAAATAGAAGGGTGTCGTAATAAGAAATTTTTAGTTTTATACATTATGTCGCAAATAAATCGTTATAAATTCTTCATTTGGGTTCATTAAATATACAATATTTATGATAGTATATTTTGTTTGTGTAAATTAGTTAAATCTAATTGAAATTTATTACCTACTTCTTATCAGTCTTCGCATTTCGAGAATGATAAATTCGTCTAGATTCGTGTCATTCTGATAAAAACAAAGCGTGTCACATAATGGATGGCGGCATGTGCTTAATTGTGCTCCGTCCAAAACTAAGCATTAGAAGAAATAAAAGACTACCTAAATGATTATAGAAAAAATCACAAATGGAAAATCCCGGAAGCCTGGTTCTGATAAGCTATTCTAGTCATGTTTTCCGCAAAATGTATTAATTCGTTGTCTTTTTATTATCAAAATCGTACGTACTGATAATTAATAACCGTTTAAGCTAAACTTTAGATTCCGATTGCGCATATCGATTCGCGAAGCGGTCGCTTTATCCGAGCGAGAGCTTGTTAGTTTTTTTTATCAGTTTGAAGTGGCAAACGAGCATGCCGTCCACCTGATGGTAAGTGGTAACTGCCGCTCATGGACATCTGTAAGTTAATTCATTTAGAATAGGGTTCTATCTGAAGTCAATTACAGATGCGTTGCTACTCCCGAGGACGAGGGAGTGATACGAAGATTCATAATCCAACAAGTGACTTAGTATAAAAGTATGTAATTGTATTGTATTGTTATTATGTAATGAATAAATTAAATACATGAGAAAGTATGTAGAAGGAGAATGAATAACTAAAACATTGTATGCAGTGTGATATTTTTTATTAAGTAAACAATACTACATTAAGTAAGTCAATAAAATATGAAAAAAAACTATTTTCTGATAATAATTCATATTCATTAATAACTTATCAGTATAATTCTATTTTCTAGCATACTACTTATACTACTATTTATACTATTGTTTATACTTTATCTATAATAGCCTCGGCTTCATTTTTTGTAACACTCACATTCGGCGGCATGTCGCTCTTCATGTTGTAGTCCTGCAGCAAAATAAAATATAACTGATACAGATTTATATTTATGTAATTGATAATTAATATAGTGATGTTAAAATCTTTTAACAAATATATATATTTTTTTAAAGTATAACAGGATGTGAGGGTTGTATCCATAGTGGTTCACAATGAAAATAGTACACAGTGGTACTTTTCTAGTCGTACCTAAACGTTACGTCACTTGGTGCATGGCGATATGCGGGTTGTAGCCGTAGTAGATGACGCTGGAAATAGTAAACGGTGGTACTTCCCTAGTTGTAACACCTAACCCTTTTGTTACCTGGTGCAGTGCGATATGCAGGGTGTACCCGTAGATACCTGCTCAGACAGTTATCACTTTTTAAACTATACGCCACCTGGTGCATGGCGATATGTGGGATATGTGGTTATAGTATGCGGTAGTAGTGGAACCTCCCCAGTCGTAACACCTGAACTGTACGCCACCTGGTGCATGGCGATATGCGTGTTGTACCCGTAGTTGTTCACACAGGGGCGGTTCGTGACTTTGTAGGGCCCTGGGCTAAAACTAATCGGGGGACATTTTTATCCAAGGTATAGTGTATAGGTACTTATCAGAAAAAAACTCAGCTGATATTATTTTTTTCATTACACGTAACGCCTCAATTACGATTCGTCTCTTATTATTTTTAACAGGGGCTCGGGGCTCCCTGTATCCACGAGGCCCCCCGGCTGAAGCCCAAGAAGCCCATAGGTAGATCCGTCCTTGGATCGTGATCCGTCGTAACACGTAAATGTTCCGTTACCTGGTGCATGGCGATATGCGGGTTGTACCCGTAGTGGTTCACACTGGCAATAATAGTACGCTATCGTACTTTCCCAATCCTAACACCTCAACGTTTCGTTACCTGGTGCATGGCGATATGCGGGTTGTACCCGTAGTGGTGCGTCTGCGCAGCCATCTTGTCGGGGTGGCAGCGCAGGCGGTGCGAGCGCAGCGTGGACGCGTACGCGAACCGCTCCTCGCACCACTTGCACGTCAGCGGCTTGTCACCCGTGTGCGTGTACATGTGCACCTGGGGAGGACAATTACGTATTAATGTTAAATTTATCTACTGTGATATTAATATACTATGTACGTGCAGTTTCGGCCCAAACAAATTTTACAATGGAGCGAGATTCAATTATCCTTGAAATCTAAATAAGAAATTTGTCGCCACATATAAACCGCTCTAAATTCTGACGCTCCCCAAATATGTCTCCCGGGGCGCAAGTTGAACTTCAAAAAGTATAAGTAATAATCAATACTGTTTTTAATATGAACGTCAATTTATTGCTAAATCAAATTTTACAATTATTATTTTATTGTTGTTGTTATATAAGACATACTACAATCACCATTGTAAGTTAATATAGTAACAGTATTGAAGTTGACACATACATACATAGGGTCGGCTCTATAGGCCTAGCTACCATTCGGAGCGGCCACTCCAGGCGCGAAATCTTAAAAAGCACCTCCAACGCGTTTTTAGGGGCGGCAAACAGATTTATGCAGATTATTTCTGATGATTATATATTCTGTAGGAAATTTTGAAACCTAAGCTTGCTCTCCCAGACTACACATTTTGGGGCAGGCATAATAATTAGATTATACGACCTTTTTTTGGTTTACAAATTGCAGAGACACAGTTGTCAAAGATTATTTATATTTCTAGGGGGCGTTATAACTGAATCTCGTTCCATCCTAAAAGTTTTCATGGGCCGGCACTGGCTGCGGGGCGAAATAGCCTTAAAACAACATATGTATTAAAATATCACTTACCTTCAAAGTCTGCCGGCGTTTAAACGCCTTATTGCAATAGGAGCACACGTGTCGACACTTGTCTTCGTGCACCAGCAAGTGCTTGCGCAACGTACGTCGGCTGTTGAGCACGCGGCTGCACACGTAACACGCGTATGATGTGTCTTCGTGAGTGTCCATGTGCGTCTTCAGATTTGAATACGTTTTGAACCTATAAACGGACAACATTTTAGAGTGATGAAAATACAATGCGCATTTTAGGTTTCGTTTATTCTGAAGACAATGTGTTTCAGATGCGTGACATGGTTTTCAGTTTTATTTTTAAATTTAATATTGATTAGAATATATATACGTTATGTCAGCGGTACATTATTGGCATGGCAGTAGTACAACAAATGTCGTTAATTGTACAAAGCGGTGCGACGTAGGCACGATAGTGGTACATCAACGGCACGTCACCGTCATACGAAGCACTTGTCGCCACTGTGTGTGACGCGCTGCAGACGTAGCTCGCCATTGTTGTTGTACGCATACCCGCAGGTAGGACTTCATCTTGTGCACCCCGACAGACGTACAGTACATGATGACTGTGATACGAAACGGTACGAGATCGGTATGACATCGGCACGTCTGCGGTACTCACGGCTTGAGCAAGCGCGGCTCACGGAGGGCTTGTCGCCATTTTGTATAAGGTGCTGCCGCAGCTCGCCGTTCGTGCCGCTCGCGTAGCCGCAAAGGTCGCACACATAGCTCTTGACCTTGTGCACAACGCAGATGTACATTACATGATAATTATTGTATAAATCGGACCAATATCGGCACGTCCGCGGTACTCACGGCTTGGAGCAGGTGCGGCACACGAAGGGCTTGTCGTCGCTGTGTATAGCGCGGTGCTGGCGCAGCTCGCCGTTGGTGCCGCACGCGTACCCGCACAGGTCGCACACGTAACTCTTGATCTTGTCGTGCACCACGCGCTTGTGCGACGCCGCTGACGACCGCGTCGTGAACCTACGAGGTTTATTAATATTATTATTAATTAATAGTGCACCATGCAAAATATTCTAAACTCGATCCCAAGATGAATGGATATAACATAGATTTAACCATAGCATTCACAGACAATACATATGAATGTAAAAAACCCTTTCTAATGCTTTGTTACTATAGCTCCAAACTATATCTCGTGTCGTGGGTACCACAACCACACAACGACGAATATACAAACACCCAGACTGTCAAACCGAGAATCGAACTCGGAACTACTATGTGTCAGATCGGTTTGGTGACCGCTCCGCCACGCTGGTCGTCAATAATATTCCTATTATATAATTTTGAAAATAAACTAAAAGAGAATGCAAAACATTATACATTTATTAGTCAATATTCACATGATTCTAGCTATTTTTTTAATTCCTTATGTGATGATTAACTTCTTAAAGCTACTATGATAAAAATATAATTATGTAAAAGTTGTGCAGCTTCAAATTAAAGTAATGAAGAATTACATCTTACTTTAGGTCGCAAATATCACAGTGATATATTTTTCTTTCTTCAATAGGTATATGCGATCTTTCATGAGATTTTAATGTATC
>DWNE01001005.1:0-24077 GCA_018249875.1 Cecropterus toxeus | reverse complement strand
TGACCGCACTCACTGGTCTCTCGGTAACATCTGCTCTACGGAAAGCCGAAGAACGAGAGGAATGGAGGCGAATTACAACTAATATGAAGGGCTTTCATTCTGGACACGACCTTCAGTAATGAAGAATACGACGCAAGAAGAAGAAGCTGATATTATTATTATTATTTATCAGACTGAAGCAGCAAACGAGCATGCAGTCCGCTTGATGGTAATTGCCGCCCATTGACCTGTAAGCCACTTCATACAGAACACGTGTTCTATTAGAAGTCGATCACAGATGACTGAGACGTTCGCCTCAAATACAAGCGAGCCAGTATTAGTTTAATTTACATAAAATTTTACTAAACTACAATATCACTGTTTCCTTTGTTCCTTTATATACATAATGTTTTAATCCACATATGCATATATGAAATGAAATGAAATGAAATGTCTTCATTTTGCGTAGGCCTACGGGGGCACTTACAAATTGTCAGTTACAATATTTTTTCTACACTACCATCGGATCGGAACACGACCACTACTGAGAAGATCCGGCAAGTAACTCTGCTGATTTGTCTTTTTTGTTTGTATAATATATATTTTTTTGTTTTTTTCAACAATTAGTTTTTTTTACATTGCAATAAAAATAGCTCTAGTATCTTGCCTTAAATTTAACTAAACATGTTCGGCAATTCACGCTACACTTTGACAATCAATTAACCATTGAAATATACACTATTGCTAAGTTCCAAGCTGATTTGTCTTATATACACATGTATTCATGCATGCTATCGATTGTGTATATTGAGACGGCTTCTTTGATTATCAAAGGGAAGCAGGGATCATAGTGTTAAGCTTTGATAGACCTTCGGCAATCGTAACTATATCAATATAGTATAAGGTATATCAGACAAGTTGATTGGACAAACTTTATTATACAGAAGATAGGCAAAGCGTTAGTCTTCTCGCTCCTCTAGGTACGTCTACTGAACCGGGAGTAATGTAATGTAAGTGTAATTGGACGAATTTCGGGTCGGAGCGGTCACTACACCGGTCTGATATGAGTTTCGGGTTCGATCACTGGTCAGACAGGTAACTAAATGATGAATTTAGATTCTTCTTCTGAGTCTGGGTGTGAGTATGTGCCTACGGCACCCACAACATACATTTTAATCCTAAGGTGAGGCTATGACTATAAAGCGTTAATGAAAATGTACTCGTGTATAATTTCATTAAAGGTTCGTTCCCACGTTTCCACTCTTCCTTTCGGCAGCAAGAGTGGGAACTGCCGCCCGAAATCCCGGCAGCCCCTTTTAGTCACCTAATCCTGGGACAACATGGATGATCTAGTATCGTCCATGTAGTCCCAGGATTAGGTGAGTCATCTAGTTAATTCACTTGATACGCAGTTATATATAAATGTTACATATTCATACAGCAACCTATTATTACCAAGAGTGGAGTATGGCTTTAACCCATTATTTTAAGAAAATAAGGGAATGATAATAATGCAACAACTTATTCAAGTAGAAAACTCTTGAGGCGTCCAAGTTATGAAATAAAATAATAGTCAAAGATAATGATGGATGGATAATCATCTTCTCCGTTAGCGAGATAAAGTTAAGGTTGTTTTATTTATGGTAAATATTACTGACCAATTGTAACAAATATTTTTAAGGAGCCTTTTTATTTCCGCTTTTTCAAAAGCGGTAAATATGAAAATACGAAATTAGTTCAATAAAAAAGGAATAGTGTAAGAGGAGGTTCTGTAATGTATAACTATGGTACATGCTATGTTATGGTTATTAAATTATTTAAAGAAATTATAACATATTTATGGTCCAAATCTTTAATTGGAAACGCGGACTTTGTTAGGAAAGCCTAAACTAATTTTCAGCACACATTAACCCCAAAAACATTAAAAACTACAAAACAAACATATCCTTTTAGTAAGTCTATAGAAAGCTTACACTTAGTAACTTTATGAAGTGTTTATATTTTGTGTTAACATATGCAGTGGATGGACACTGCATAATAAAGTTTATGTCCACTAAAACTGTACGAGGCTGCAGTCCATAATCTCCGTTCACGACGCTTATTACTACATTTTAAATACTAATTTATGTTCTGTGTTTAATATTTTAAGATAATATTTCATCTATACTAATATTATAAAGCAGTAGAGTTTGTTTGGTTGAACTCGATAATCTCAGGAACTACTGATTCGAATAGAAAAAATATTTTTGTGCTGAATAATAATTTTATCGTGGAAGGCTTTAGGCTATATAAAATCACGCTATGTTTGTTTTTTTAATAAACTGTTCTCTAATAAACGCGGGTGAAACTGCGTGGCAGAGCTAGTAGGAAATATAGTATATGAAAGATTAGTAAGGAGAATTTGTTAATAATTCATAACAGTGTGTGCTGTGAACATAGATACTGGTGGTAGAATCAAAGTTGTTCGACCGGGGAAGTACCAACGTCACACCTATTTCTTGCGTTTCGGTGGAAGGGTGTGGTTACCGGCTCTCTTATATGTGAGGCGGCCATCGTAGTCCTCGGGATTAGCAACGCATCTGTGATTGACTTCAGATAGAACCTCTGTTCTATATGAAGTTGCTTACAGATGTCCATGGGCGGCAGTAACCACTAACCATCTTACGGCATGCTCGTAGGTTACGGCATTCATATAAAAAAGGGTCTTCTAACATAGGTTAATGGCGATGTCCATGGTTAAAAGTAGGCACTTGCCATCTTTTGTACGCATGCTCGTTTGTTACTATTTATTCGTATTTGTTTATGCTTCAACACCATAACTTATTCTATAATAATAAGTCATAATAAGCAGACTCGATTATATTCTAACCATAACTTAAGTTATAAAATTAGAATTAGAATTAAAAAACTAGAACACGCGCGCTTAAAACTGTGTTTTTGGGTAGAAATAGATATGGCGGTGCTATGTTTGAACTAGGAAGTGTTCTACCATCTTACTTTAACATTTAGAAGGATCCATTTTAGCTTCAAAAAAGTCAAAAGTTGACGCAAATCTAGCAAAACGAAATATATTCGGAGGGGACTAATGGGTAGTTTGCAAAGTCAGTCCCTTGTATAGTAAGTTATGTGAACGCATTTGAGAGGCGTGGGTACTAATAAGATCTATTTAGTTGTCTCACCGCATAAAGGGAAGCGGGAGATATCGCGTTATATTTTCTTTCATATTATGTTTAGAATACATTCTTCAGTGACTTAATTCGATTTAATTCACTGTTACTTAAAACATTTTAAATATTTTATAGGTGTCGTACAAGAATTGAAATTAGAATGTTAATTTGTAATTTAATTGATGTCTTCTAAGTGCACAAATTGACCACACAATCTTTAATTCTGTTTGTTCATTTGTATGCTGCATCATATCTGCATGCTTATCTGGAAGCTAGTGAATCGATTTAAAACAAATTGTCTTTACTAAGTGAACACACTCGACAAATCCGGCGATGCATTGGCGACTCCTCTGGTGTTGCAAATGTTCATAGGCGACGGTGACTACTTTCCATCAGGTGGCCCATCTGCCTTATCATTGGGAACAACTATAAAAAAAACAGTCTTCAGTTATTAAGAATATGTATTATGGTTGCCGACTCAACTTGATATGAGGCGGTCATCCCCAGGAGTAACAAAGCTGCGGTCATTCTGGAGTTGTTTCAGACATCCATGGTCGGCAGCGACCACTTACCAGCAGGCGGAGTGCTTGTTTGCTGGTTCAATCTTATAAATACAAAGAAAATCGATAAGTCAAATAACAGCTTATGGTGAAGCAAGTACCTTATTACGATGTTTATTCTCTTCATTTGTCTCGTTGCATGGCCTGTCCGAAAAATAAAGTGGTGACCATCAAAATGTATCTTCATTTATGAATTAAACATGTATCTGAGACGACGACGGAGTGTAGCGAAAGTTAATGTAGGTCACATTACAATAACGTGATGTCTTGGCGCCACAGGCTCAGTCCACATATTATTTTTCATTCAATGGTTACAGAATATGTGTCTTATATTTCCTTTTTAGGGTTCCGTAGACAGGACTGAGGAGTAAAAAATGATCATTTGAAGATTGTGAAATGCGTTATCCGAAGACAATCGGATATTAATCACCATTTTTTTTTATAATCACTATGAGCCTTATAATTACTCTATGTAACGACACCATAAATATACCCAACAAGGAAAATAGACTTATGCAAAATTTGTAATTTTTGTAAAATTTTATACTTTAAAAATTGGCACGTTTAAAATTTTCATTCTTTTCACGTACTTATGCCGTCGCATACTAGTCGCTCAGAGATATACGATGTTCCCCTATAATTATACCAATTCGCTCAACAATACATCTACATACATATATTAAACCCCATTACTCGTCATTGTATTCAATATCACGATCTCGTCACTAATTAGTGTAATTCCCGTTGACTCCCGTATCGCTTTAATGAATGCCTGTTCCTTTATCGCGTCTCCTGTTCCGCTCCATTGATTCCCTCGCGGTTTTGTTTAGAACAATACATTGATTAATGAATCTTTAGATCGAACAGAATTTTTGTTTCAACTGTGTTACTTTTTACGGTTCCATACTCTCGTAGGCTTAGTAATAAGATTTTCGTTGCTGCAAATGATAACAACGAAAACCTTATTACTAAGCCTATGCTGTTTGTTAGTCTGTCTATGTATCTGTCACAGACTCTTGAACCATAATAAATAGATGCTTTAAATGTTTACAGAGTGCATTAAATTAAAACAAAAAAAAACCGAGTCCTAATACAAGAATCGGATATTTTTTGGCGTTTTTGGATTTATGTATTAAACCATAAAGGTACATATATTGGGTAAACTAATAATATATTCCGTTATCATAACTATATTGATTAGCCATGAATATAAAAGAATTTAATCTATAAAGTCAAAAGATTTTAATAATTAGCCTAAACAGTATATAAATATTATTAAATAACCACACATTCTTACTTTTTTACAGTGCATGTATTTTAATAGCTTACATTGTTAGTACATAAAAAGATTAACTACATACATATTACAGATAAATAGATTCTAAAACGTCGAAAATATGGGTGCCTTGTGGGAGAACTCTAATTATTTTTTAATTTTCGTATTATTTTTAGCTAAACATACAAAATTTCAAGTGTCCATTCTATAAGGGTCATAAGATTAACCCCTGTAACAGACAGTCAAGAGAAGCTTAGCAACAGGATCCCGTTTTTACCCTTTGGGTACAAAACCCTAAAAAGGTTAAAGATTATCTTAAAGATATACCTACTATACCCAAACAATTCCTGTTAGAGACAGCTAAGGCTGGTAGATTAATATTCCAATCTAACCCACGGAGGTTTCATGCTCTAATAACCAATTATATCGCGTAAGAAGGGTTATTTAATATGCAAAACGAACGAAGTGAGATGAAGTAAGAACATAGGTATGCATATGCTTTACGGGACTCGTTCGAGCAGTGTTTCCCAACGTGGGGCCCACGCCCAATGGGGGGTAATTTGAAAGTTAAGAGGGACAATTTAAAAATGGACTCGACACGACTTTAACACTTTCGCTGTGAGTTATAATGTAAAAGCAAATGTTTTTCCGAGCATTTCGACCCTTGTTCTGACGTAGTCGGGTCTGGTCTGACGCAGTCAAAATTATGTATGGGGGGTATAAAGATTTTAGATATGTTAAGGTGGGGCATGACCTAAATAAGGTTGGGAAACAATGCGTTAGAGCGTTATGGTGCCTTGGTAATTTGTCTAATCGATATGGCCTGGAATATGTTATTCTAGGGCCTTCCACGCCTATAAGGAAAGGTAAGTATGGGTAGTAGTATTTGACATACTTTCTCTGTCTCTCTCTGTCTCACATACACACACACATACATACACATACAACCACACTCACATATACTTATACAAAATTTTATCATATAATAAATCTTTATTATCCTTATTGTAATTTACTGTAATCTTAAATTAAATTCTTCCAATGTTTTGTTTCTTAAAACTACGAATGTATTTTGGAAACATACCAAGCGTAAATAAATAGTAACGAAAAGTTTCGCATTCTATTTTGCTGTATTATTTAATCGCGAGACCCTATATTTTTATGCTACGTGCAAAAAACAACTTGCTTATTCAGTAATGTCATACATTACAAACGCACTAGGTCTATCCCCAACCTTGTATGCCATAAAGTAACAATATAGGCGTCACACCTACACAAAGTGTTACGGTCAGCCATGTTTGCAAGGCTCTTGTTACATTCTATAATGGAGTTCAATTAATTAGTGAACGGAGCACTCAATTAATATCGCCAACACTACTCCCTACATAATTGGACGGCTGATATTATCAGTGTTATATGAATACAACATTAATTGATGTTATTTATAACTGTCATATCAAATTTAGTTACAACTCTGTTATGTTTGGTTAAGTTTGTTAATTGTCTATTACTTCTTTTGTATCAACACTAGCATATTATGCCGATAATGAATATCATATATGTTAACAGAATAATCTTTATTTCACAATATAAAAATACACATAAAACGTAAACATAAACGCTTCCTACACTCATAGCCCCACAGTAGGATTTCGTCCTGTGTCGTGGGTAACATGGACACAAAGACGACTACACAATCATCGTTCACAATTCTATCTGGCCGGGGATCGAACCCGGGACCCACTGCGTGTCAGACCGGTACGGTGACTCCGCCACGCGGGTCGTCACAACTATTTGTTACATTTGGTTAAGTTTGTTAATTGTTTTTCACTTCTCTTGAATTAATACTAGTTTTTCCGCGGTTCCACTTCGGTTACATTTATTACGGTAATGACTATCCTATATGTTAGTAGAATAGAATACTGTTTATTTCACAATTTAAAATCCACAAAAATAAAAATAACCTACAATATAATTCAGTCTTATGCAATAGGCGGTCTTATCACTAGACAGCGATCTCTTCCAGGCAACCTATGCATGGAAAAGCTTAGAAGAACAGGAGTAAAATGTAAGAAGTGTGTAAGAAGTTAAAATACGGTTAAACAATTATGTAGTCCCCCGGGGGAAGTCCCACCGCCACACCTATTTCTAGCGTGAAGCAGTTCTTGCGTTTCGGTGGAAAGGTGTGGTTGCCGGCTCACTTATAGACTCGACCATCTTAGTCCTCTGGAGTAGCAACGCATCTGTGATCGACACCAGATAGAAACCCTGTTCTTACCTGATTATTGATTCGAAATGAAAAATCACGATCCATTTTTGTTTATTTTTTTACGTAGTAGCGGGTAAAACCGCAGGGCAAAACTAGAGTAACATATATTGAGTCAAATGGCTACGTCCTTATGCTTATACGAATACAATACCTATCATTGAAAACAATTTTATGCTGTCAAATTATTGTGTAGAGATGCGTGCATGTATTGTGTAACACAGCGAGAGGTTTACAGATAATTTAAAGATCGTCAGCTTGCCAATATTAGTGCCGGCATAAATAAATAATATTTTGATCGTTATGCATAGAGATGTCATATTCACATAAGCTATTGATGACGAAATTTCTTGAGCCTTACATAAAACAAGCTTAATTTGGAATAACAGATCTGTTCCGATTTATTATGTTTATTGGTCTTTCGAGGTAACGTTTTAAAGGTCATGGAACACTTGGTTCGTGTCCGTTGGTACCACCAACACACCTATTTATAGCAGTGATAAGAGCTGCTAAATACTGCTTTAAACTTGCCTGAAACTTCTTCCTCTAGCAACGCATATGTCGTCGATCTTAGGCAGGATTCTAATCTTATTTGGGGTGACAGGTTTACATTGACGGCTGTGGCCACTTACCATACGGTGGGCTGTAGAATCGTTTGGTTTACTTACATTAAATGCGTAATTTTGACCAAAATTTTACCCCGTTTGAGAATACTGTCACTCGTGTAAAAGCGAATTCAAAATTTATAGTTAAGACAGGACAAACTGCCAGGTGCTAAATAATTTCTAAACGACAAATAGCATAACCAACGTATCATCGATCACGTATGTATTATATATTAGTGTTATGTATTGTTTATCATAAATCAGTGTGCCTATGTAATTGGGCGGCTTTCTATTTAAATGTCCAAAAGTGTTACGGCGAAAGTGCTGGGCCGTCTGCCGTTTGTTTTGACTCGTTTTCACTTTTCTTCTTACAGATGATTGTTGAGTAATGTGAAGCGATAATTATAAAACAAATGCTCTTGTTTGATATCCTGGATCAACTTTAAAATTAAGGATGGCACAACTTATTCTTTACTTTTTTTGTTTATTCTTAATAGTTTTGTCTATCTTTTCGAACTCTTTCTGGGTCGTTAGAATGAGTTATTTCCTTTCGAAACCGAATTTTTTTTCATTGGTTTTTTTGTCGTTTTGTTGTCAGTAGTAAATTGCAAGGAATAGTCGAAAACGTAAATGTGTACTGTGCATTTAAATGTAAGCGACAAAACGTAAAAAAATATTGTCTTAAAGCACGCAAAATAGAGGTAGTCAACGATTTCGCCACGAACCTCCGCCCATCTTGCAAGTTTTACGATTTATTAGCGGAAAGGTGTTTATGACACCAGTGATTGACATTCGCCTTGAAGATACCGGTTTATCCAGTTATCGCTATTCAACTGGCCATTTCACGTAACATGATAGACAGGTGCAAGTAACCGCGAGACTCGTGAGCTATATTGTACAAATGAAAGCTGCCTATAAATCATACTCTATGTTTAATTATTGATAAGATATCTCGCGTATGATGAATATATTCGTATATTGTAAGACAGAAGTTGTGAATTTCCATTTACATTGCGCCTCGTTGCCGCATAGTGACATTTTAAAGTGAATATGTAACTAAATTATTTCAATATTCTACATGTTTTCGTTATTAATATACAGCAAGAAAATAACATTTGTTGTATGAGAGCCCACTTAAATATTGATTTTATGATGTTTTTAGTATTTGTTCTTATAGCGGCAACAGAAATACAACATCTGTGTAAATTTTAACTGTCTAGCTGTCGCGGTTTATAGGATACATCCTGGAGACAGACAGACCGACAGCGGAAGCTTAGCAATAGGGTTCTGTTTTTAATTTTTGAGTACGGAACCCTAAGAAGTAGAATCAATAACCAACATTTTCTCAAGACCGATTAGGTATAAATTCATAGCTTCTTTGAGTCCAGGATTCTCTCCTAAGACAGAAGTGTTGACACCAGCTATTCCTTTTAATTTTGACTATTGCCATCCTTCGATATATTACTTGCACCTTGCACTACAATTTATATGGGTGTTAACAGACAAATAATGAGCCGGTGCCGGCATTATGCTCAGACAAACCACACTTTTCTATCTTAAGGTAAACAAAAGATAAATAACTTTTTTCAAAACACTTATTTAATCTACTTTGTCCTTTCACTCCTTATCATGTTTTCCGGTTAGTTCATGCCCTTGTTAATTGGAAAATTACTAAGTGTTTACATAGTACTTAGTCAATAGGTCAGCTGAAGCATAGAATAAACATGGTTATCTGGTGATCTTCCGTGGACTTATGATAAACGAAGGTGACGTGGTCCTGACTAACCCGGCCACCACCAGGGTTGGCAACCTTCAAAAATATTTAACTATATTTGTTATATATGTCTTCATTACCGACAAACTTAGTATTGTACCACTCCTGAGGATGGATCTCCTTTCTGAAATGTATTATTCATTAATTTAACATCGTTTTATATATTCATCTATTTGATAGATGAATACGTGTGCAATATATTGTTAGGAAAACATTAATGAATTATTTTTAAAATATATGTTCTCTCGATTGTAAAAATCATAAGTAAATTACACAAAGACATTGAAGTAGACATACATATGTCGACTTTAAATTAGGTCTTGTTCGAATCTATAGAAAAGCGGTTTATTTTCTTTTACAAGAAGATTTATATGACAAACATACTTAAATAAAAGGAAAATATAGATTTTCTCTTTTAACTTTTATTATGTTAGTTCTAGTATAGATAATTTTTAATAATAGTTTATTGTGAACCCTAGGCACAACAGGCATCGGTGCATTTGACGTGAATCAGAGCTGACTGCTCATAATTGATAATTACAAGATTAAATCTAAGTTAGTCATACAAGTGTAAGAACGCAGTTATCTTGCGAATTGTGATGTTCAGCTGCTTTGGTAAAGAAAAACGGTAAAGATAACAATACTATCTTAGTTTTTGCATGTAATAAATATAGAAAACATACATGCAATTCACAAGAGAACGTGAAATTGATCACTGATGCGTTGCAATTCCCGAAGACTCCTGAAGCAACGTCTCAAATTTCATTAAATCTGTCTTATTCCAGGCTTTAGTTCAAAATAAAATAGTTGGTTTTCAGTGCAGCGCAATTATGTTGCAAATTATTATAATCAGCGTTAATTGGGGTTCCATACATATAGGATCACAGGTAATGTATTTCTGTTGCCTCAAAAACAACAAATACTAAAAACAGAAGAAAATAAATATTTAATCGGGCTCTCATACAACAAACGTGATTATTTGCCGTTGCCGGGTACGGAACTTTTCGTGTGCTCATCCGACTCGCACTTGGCTGGTTTTGTATTTTTATTATTTTTTTGAAAACATATTTTATTTAATTCTACGATAAATTTAAAATCAAAATACTTCGCAAATACCCACTCGTTTGCGTCACTGATTTCCCGCAAAATCATTTTCCGTGTTTAAAGTAAACCTTATAGGAAGCCATCAATAATGCATCGGTGCAATATACGGGATAATGGTGTAAAGCCTTACGGGGAACAATTTATTCCAGGATGTACTTAGTGATAGCTTTGTGGGTATCACGCTATTCTTTGCACGAATGCCGACAGTCTCTAGAAATTAATTGGAATAACCTCAGGAATATAGTAAGATCGTGCATCAAATTCTTGAGATTGTTTTAAATTCCTCGCGATTCTGTTTACTGATTTAATGAGTCTAATAGGATATACTTACGTAAAAGGTTCCCGCTAAGACCACCGTTAGTGACATCATGTTCGAAATACCCATTCTTGTTGGTCATAACTAGAGTTCCGTAGCTTCGTAATATTGTAGGGACTACATATTTTAAGTAATTAAAAGGTGTTAAGTAAAATGAGATTTTATGAAGGAAAATGTTATAATAATTTATGGCATATCTCTTAACACTGGCAAGTGTCTTCGATGTTATATAACATGCTTAACTTATTTTTTTTCAGGGCGGGGCGTAGAAGGCGGAATCCCCTGGCGCTGTACAATGATGACGATGGCCACGACCTCAGCGACCTGGGCATCGGAACCTCCAGCACCAAAAGCAGCCTCAGTGAAGACTGTGACACACACAGTTTGGCTGTAAGTAATGCTCTATACATTTTCTTGTCTAAAAATCCAATCTGAAACTGCATTAAGTGATGATATGACGATCACCTTATGATTGATGATTTCGCCATATTCCATCTGTGGCCTCAGATCTAAAAGTATTTTTTATTTTTTCATGTACAATGTCAAGTATATAAATAAAAAAAAATGAGAACCACCTTAAAACTTGGGCTTTTGGAAAGTTTCGTAATATATTAGAACCATTTAAATGCAAGCAAAATTTGAAATAATAGTTATGTTTCCTGTATTTTCAGAGCGATGGAATGGACCTGGACAAAAACCACTCAGACGTGGACAATATGTCTAATTGCGATAACACCCGCAAACTCGGCTCGAGTGCCAACGAATACGACACTTGCACGACCACGACTATCAGCTCTCCCGAACCCGAAGAGTACACATACGAGGGTGCCATAGAGGGCTACAAATCTAGAATTATATCACAAACTAACAGTAGCATTGTCAAAACGGTCGTCAACAACAACCTCAAGGAAAAATCACCAGACAAAAGTAATGGTGACGTAAACAGAATCCGAACGACCGTTAGTAACAAAATTGAAGAGAAACTTTCGTCCTTCCAACAAGAAAGAGTGAACGACACCAAAAATAATAATCAGAAGAAAGACTTGCCGAAAGTCGATATTCACAAAAGAAGAGAACAGTTTGAGAGAGAAAACTCCCAAGAACCACAAACAAATAAACCAAAATTACCTGATATTTCAAACAAAAGGTCTATAAAGGAAAGACTGTCTAGTTTAGAGAAATTCACAGAAGAAATGCATGTGCAAAAGTCTACAAGCGACCTGACGAAGTTACCTACAGAAGTTCGGCCTCTCAAAGAGCGCTTGTCTTCTCTTGAAAAAGTCAAATCTGCATCCACGGAAATCGACAAGGGAAAGCGGCTTTCAAATGGAGACCTGAGTAATGCTAGATCACTGAAAGAACGCCTCTCTAGTTTGAAGACACAAAAATCTGAAGAGGAAGTAAAAATAACTAAAGTTGAAGTTAAAGATGTATCGATGAGTCTTAAGGAAAGGCTGTCTTGTTTAGATGCAGCTAAAAATAAGGAGATACCCAAGATATCTGTTGAAGGCGAAATCAACGCTAACACTAAGTCGGCGGACATGAACATCAGCGATGAATCAAAGGATAAAATGTCGGACAGTTGTATGAAAACAACAACAAATTTGTCAGGTATTGAGAATCAAATGCAGAGTTTTTGCCGCTCTCTTGATAGCTTGGACATTAACGGACAGTCTTCTCCAAACTCCTTTGAGAGAGTTCAGAGTTTAGAAGATTTTGACTGTGCTGATTTGCAAAATAACACTGTGCCTAGTGACATTGAAACTGAAGACAGTGGAATACATACAGCCAGGGATTCGTGCATACCCGCAGACGATATCGCAGATTTGACTCAAGTAGCTTCTCCCATTGGAGAACCTATGATTGAAGTTTCTGAGTACGAATCATCTAACGAAGATAGTATTATGACATTGGAGCCAACGAAAATTCCCATCGAATTAACTTCTGAGCCTGTCCAGACTATAACAGCAGATCGTATAGTTGAAGAAGTTGAAGAACAGGATAGCAAAACTGAAGATAGTGACAGTGCTAGCAATTATCTTCAAGCGGTGTCTCAGCCGGAAGAATTAAGCGTTACTGACGACGTGACCGAAATACAAATGGATAAAGAAGACGAAGATACGTTAAAGAGTTTGGAAAATCAAGACTCCAGTGTAAGTCTCAATGAGCCCGGATCTACATCGTCCGATACCGATACTGTGGTGTTTCAGGGGAAGATGACTATACACTTGAACTTGAATGAAATATGCAATAATCTAAATTCTGGTGCTGGAAACAATTCTAACACTAACGATACTAGTACTAACGACACTTCTAACAGCAAAAGCATGCCAATGGTAACTGTTTCTAATATTACAACTACTACTAACATCTCACCAAAGAATTCCATTGAATCGCTTAGAACATTTAGCGATAACGATTCACTAACTCATAACATGGTTGATGTAGAATCATATAACTCGCCAGATAACCAGATTGTAGGTATCGACATGTCTCATCTCAGTCATTCAACATCTCACAATGTTCACGAGTCTAATCAAAGCGACATAGCCACCGAGACAGGTAACAAAGATGTAGCGGTAAGTAACACTCAAGATTCAAATCCGTTTTGGGAAAAAAGAACGAAACGTTGTATAGAGCCTAATAGACGTAAAACTATTTTGTTTATTAATAACAAAGTAACAGTTAAATCCGCGATGAGTTCTAGTAACACTTGTGTCAAAGAAAGTGCCTAAAGTGGGCTAGGGTTTCATAATTTTCAATATATAGCCATACGATTTCTCAGTATTGCCTAGCAAGTTAGATGAGAAATGACGTGATGGTCAGTAAATTTTATAGAATTTTTATGATCTCGTATATTCTGATACGATTTCCGGTCTTCCGATTCCAACCCACCCTAATTATACCTACATTAGAAAATGACTTACGTTGAATATATATTTGATATACTAATTTTCTAATTCTCATACATCATACCTTAACAGTATTTATAATACGATTAGTCTTCACGTTGTATCTAATAAAATCATGTGTTAAAACAAAGTAATATTAAGCTGTAGTGGAAGTAGTCAAACAATTTAAATAATTAATTCATTTGTAATAGTAGATAAACAGGGTAAATGTGGACCCCATTAGACATATTACATAAATAATGATATTACAAATTACAAAAATAGAATAAAAAGTAGAATCAAACACTCTTCATAATCACCACCATTTAGTAAATTTGTTCTTTAAAGTGATATCTGTAAATTCATTATATCGAAAATATATGTTACACTGTTATGTATGTCTTTTATTTATGTACATATTGTATATCCTCTCATATATATACCATCTTTAGATTATCATTATCCTAGATAAAGTATGTATGTAAATTAAGCTAAATGCGTGTGAAATCAGAATCCGCCACTTTACTCACTATGATAAAACAAATTCCCTTATCAACGAGAAGCATATCTTTAGCAAACAGGCCATATCTTCTGATTATGGCTTAGTAGGGTAAACGTCGTTCGCTGAATAGGCTCCTCGCCGATGCTCGTAATTGTACTGATGTTATTTTTAAAATATCTTTATCGATAGGAGCCTTGCGTCAGCTTTGGGTGATGGGTTAACAAGGTAAGACAAGTTCTACGTAGAGTTTGCGCTTCATTCTAACACGCATTCCGCCGCATACCGTGCTAACTGTGCCATGATGCTTATGTTATGTTCTCGCATGTGTCCTATAATTTCCTTTATTTCTTTTAATTATTTTGTTTTACAGTGATTTTATATTAATTTGTGCTTTATTTTTATACTTTGAAGCGTTGATGTTATGATTGTTTTCGAAATTTGATTTGATTTTAATAAATTTCTTTCAATTCTTCAGGTCATAGACGCCTTAGAATTAGCGTTTAAAGAGTTAGATTCGGAAGATAATATTACTATTGATACGATGGAGGATTCTGACCACAAATTAGATGAGGTTAAGCCGGGCAAGAATAATGTAGAAAGTATTGACGCTATGCTGGATTTCGACGTGGATAATAAAGTGTCTGTGACACCTTTGTATGAAAATATAGACATATTCTATCAAAACTCGACATCAGATGGGGCAGCTTTTCCGTTGGATTTACCAACGAACGTGCTGGAACCTCCCAAAGAGAAACCTCCGCCGCCGCCCATGGAAGAAAATGGTGTAGATGAATTGCTTGGCAACGTTAGTATAATTTGTTTATTTTACTTTAAATATAGATAAACATTAAAGATTGCAAAATGGGTAGTTTATCGATATCAAAAATAATTCTGTAAAGCATCTACTTTACTAAAAAAAAAAAAATAAGATTTCTTTTTGAATGTTATGAATGTTCGATTTCGATTTTCACAAAAAATACTTTTGTAAAGAAACATGTACTAGTTTAATTTAACAAAGTTAATTTAACTAATTTTGATTCTTAAGGGAAACTTCAAACACACAAGCTCCGCACGACGTATCAAGAAGGAGATTCGGAACAAGCGCACCAGTTTCCTTGGCATTGAAGGTCAAGTTGATGACAGCTACTTAGACGTTGACCTGACACTCGCTCCGCGCCCCGACATCACTTCCTTCCTCCAAGAGGAGACCAAAATTGAGAAGCTTCTCTACAAGAAGACCCTGTCGCATGACATGGATGCAAAGTTGAGAGATAGCAGGGATTCAGGCGTTGATGTAGATAGAGGACCTTCGGCTGAGGCTTGGTATAAGGGTCAGTCGTCGCCGGAGACGTCAAATCCTCATAGCAGACAGAATAGCGAGGTAAAAGATTTGTTTTTATCGTTTGGTAGTAGCTTCGTCATAGTATGTTAATTGAAACACAATTATGAGTCGTTCACGTAGATAAAAATCTTATTATATGTGTTTATTTTATCTAACTACATAATTTGATTACCTGATAAAAATCTTCGAATCATTATTATCATTGTCTCGATCTTCTGATCTTTTATCTATACTATAAGTACATAATTATTATTACTAATAATGTTTTACTTGTTTCATATAACCTGACTTATAAATTCTTTTCATTTCGTTTGGTCCATTTTTTCCAATATCATTTTCGCTTATGCGTGGGTAAAACTTTCTTCATTCCAGCCATACACGCACATCACAGTAACATCAGATGAAGAAGAGAGTACTAAAAAGAAATCTGAACAATCGTTCAACAATCACCTCGCTACTAAACTGTCCGGTCTTACCGAGACAGTAGAAGCTGATGACAAGATCGATCATTTGGATAAGAAACTACAGCAGCAACAGGTAAGCGAATGAATGCGATTAGTGAAGATAATGTTATCCATTGTGATTACGGCACGGAATTTGAGCTTAATTAGCGTTTAAAAGACGAATTGTGATCTTATTAGCTTCTTAGGTTACACGCGAGATAACTTTGTGAATGAAACCTAACTTGATCTTTATAATGAAACATAAGCGAATGTTACCTAATAACATATAAGTAAAATTTGGCTTAATACAAGAATTTACAAGAAATTAGTAAATCAAAAGTAATCGAGTCTGTGACAAATTAACAGTTTATGGATATATTAAAGCATCTGATACATTCCATCGTAGTTCAGAAACTTTAAACCTAACTTATGTCTGAGATTTTGCTTGTTAATCAAATGGATTTAATTGTTTATTGAGAGCGTTAGTATTTCTTGAGTATCATGAGGAACGCCTGATTCTAGATTAAAATATTTTTTGTCAAATCTGTACTTTTGTGACTAAAGTTAGATTCAAATTTCGCGCCCACCACTAAAAACATTCGTACAGTAAGCATTCGTTCCATTAATACATGTAATCAGTTGGATTACTTAAAGATAAAGGTATTAATCACCTACAAATATTTTTGGAATATCCAAAAGATTAGGCTAATTTATCATATGTTTAAAATTTGCTATCTATGTATATATCGTCGTTTGATTTATTGTACAACGTAGATCTCGTAGCATAGTTTTAGTTTATTTTTGGGCTAAAGAGATTTTGTCTCGAATTTCTTTTGTAGTTATTATTTCATAAACATTTAAAGCTACTTGAATTATTCTTCTAAATTCGTTGATTTTGTATGCGAATATTTCAGCATGTGAACAATTATAGAAAAGTTTAATGCTAGAAATTTGTATAGCTTTCTGAATGCTTAGGCCTTATAAAGAAATGTATATAGACTTAGTGTAAGACAGCAACATGTACCTTATTTCTTGTTATGGAAGTTATTTCAGCAGCAGCTTTGACTATTAATGGTTATGGGACTTCGCTATTTATGTAACGCCATTTGTATCGTGGATCGCTGGAAACCACTAATCTTTCATCTTGTGTTCATAAAATGTATAGTATGGAACCACTCAATTTAAGGAAATATATCTATCAATTGTTAGTTGTTCCTGTTTAGAGAAATATTTATCACTGTTAATTACTTTAAGCATATTTGTTATTGCTCCCTATCGGTCAATTGATATGATGATCAATGGTGGGGTGAAGGCTGTATCTATTTTATTGTCTAACGTTGTAGTTATTTTATTAGGAACACGTTTCAAATTCGCCACTGGTTTTGGCATAATAGAAGTGGTTTTTTTTTAAATGCTGCAAATAATTACAAAGCTTATTTTAATGCTTCTCTTTTTTTCTTTATATATAGTTATTACTTTTCTTCGAGTAGTTTTATATACTGTGGTAGTTGGTAGACTGTCAGTAGATTTGATTAGTATTTTAGTATGTACGATTCCTAACGTTAAATAAAAATTATTTATATCATTATATACAGCCTTTTATTTGCATCTGCACCTCGTAGTACACTTCTAGCTGTGATGCGCTTTGCATGTAGTTTGAAATTGCAATATTTAGCATATTAAGTTGTTAATATAATATATAAAGTTATTTTTTACATTTTTTGTTTTGTGTCAGTTCAGTTTGATACATTGCATTTATCAATAAATCATGACCTTTAACCTCCATGTTGGAAGCATTATATTTTTGTGTACCAAAATTAGTATTTAACATTGGAAATTCAAAATTTGATAGATTGTTATTCTAAAATTTATATTGCTTATATCTTTCAAATATTTACCATCGTACAATGTTATCTTCAAAAAATATTTTAAATAATTACCAGCGATTAAAATATTAGTTCACACAAAATTTTAAATATCATATTGGCACCACTGTTTTAAAATTAACATGTTTGGAGTTCATGGAAGTTTTGGACATAAAGATGATATAAATATCAAAGTGAACACAAACACAAATATAATGGTTCCGCAAGCTCACTACCATTCTGTGTGTAAATAACAAGATGTGCGGCGGGCGGAGGCGCGGCGGCGGGCGCGGCGCGGGGGGGGACGATGCCACCAAGGTGACTGATGTTTTACACTGCTAATACACTCACATACGGATCGCATACTTTTGTAACGCTATTACCGAGACACAATTTCATATTAACGGCTTATACCCAACGGCTAAAACAAACTAAAAACCTTTGATCGGAATTTCGAAAATTACAAAAATACTTTTTTTTTTAATTTGTCATGTTGATTTTTGGATGCTTTTGGGTTTATTTTTTAGAAATGGATGAATACTTAGAAATGTTAATTCAAAAGTATGCGAGCCTACTAATTGCTAAGCTGTTCTATTAACAATGTTTGGTTTAATGAAAACATTTGTATATAATCTTATTTAAATCATTTTTGTTTTAGAAATTAAATTTCTGATATTTAATGTTTCTGCATGCATTATTATCATTTTTACTTGTTTGAGACTGATAGTTTTCTTGCATTTGTGTCTCGAATTGTTTACACAATTATATTCTATTCGATACTTAAAGGTAAACCGAACATTGTACCTGTTTAATCCATTCAGTTACATTACATTTCATTTAACTCACGCCAGCTTCAAATCGCCACTATAACCGCCACTAAACACCAACTAACTCAAAACTTCCATCGAGAACTGTCTAATCAATCTTAACTAACCGTAACAGGAAGTACTTCGTTTCGAAAGAGAACTCCTACAGTTGGAACAAGAGGAACTGAGACGGCAAAGGGAGAATCTAATAAGGGATCAGAATAGAATAATGCAAAAGTCCGTCCAAGACATATCAACGGTCAGTACTCCGGAGAAACCCCAAAACAGGCAAATCAAGGCCGTGAACAATAATTACAGGCATTCAATGCCAAACTTACTCGTCAGCGAGAACTATAAACCGGTACCAGTTGAACCAGAAAAACCGGTTTTTGACGAGAATTTGAAAAGAAAACCGTTCGTGTCAGAAGAACACATACAGAGCCATTTCGGTGTAGAAGAGAGTAGAAAGGTGCTGTATGATGATAAAGTGAAGTTTGCCGAAGTCAGACGACAAGTGCCGAACGTGATGAGACCGCCGCAACCAGTGCTGCCCCCTAAGCCGAGGAGTCGGGAGTCCATTGAGAGGGAAATTACTATGAGGTAAGAGACCACAAAATATCCTAGAAGGTAGTAGATCCTCTAAGCCATTTAGACTAAAAGAGGAAAAATTATAAATTAATTTTAACATTTTTGCAAAATAAGATCTTATAATAAAAATTATCAATTTTCTTTTATTTATGTGTAGTAAATGTAACCAATGAGATTCAAAGGAAAACTTCTTATAAATTAAAGATATCAATAAATAATTACAAGAATAAACCTAATAGATAAATTATTTTTAATAAGCAAAATAAATATGAGGAATGTATAAATATTAATAAAAGTAATGCTAAAAGTAAAGTTGTAACTACAGAATATGTATAAAAATGAACAGCTTAATATCTACTTTTTACCATTAAATATTCCAGAAGCAGCCGTGTGCCGTCCGCGGTGGAGTACGTGAACGTGGACCGAGCTGCAGTTCAACTGCGGCAGAAGTCCAACAGCAACGGACAGTACCATCCGATGACTAGGCATACGTTGCAGGTAAACTTCTCATACCTTATCTTTTAGAACCGTGAATTTTAGAACTTTTAGAAAAATCTTTTTTACACGCTTTCTATTAGCTTCACCTGTATGTTTGTTTGTAACCGACTTCTTTGGGCGCGATTTTGACCCACTTTAAACGGCCAGATTTCGTTCAAACTTTGTAGATTTATTGAGGACCGATGACAATACACTAATTTGATAAAATTAAAAAAAATAAAATAAAAAAAAATTCGATCGTAAAGTTATTAAAATTGTCAAGTAAGAGTATTACACATTAAACATATACTTTTAGAACTGTCTATTTACTAGATTTCGATGATTTGAATTTCGAAGATTTATGAACAGATTTCAGTTCTTTTCATATTTGCATTACACTTGATGGTATACAAAAGACAACTTCTATCCCCTATTATATCTTCATGGCGCGGTGTCGGTTCTACCGTTTGGGACATGCTTCCAGGGGGATTGATCTGGATTACAAAATCTAAAGAACGGAACAAGGAGCTTAGAAAAGCTTACTTGCAAACTTCAGACGGCTAGAGTTCACAATTGTGTTTATAAAATTTAAGAGGAGATATTTTGAAATGTACCCCGAAGGCCACAAAACATCCATACTGCAAGCGTCATTGTCATGGCCTCTCTTTCTCGCCTGTTTTCGATTTTTTTCCCCTCTTCGTGTGTCTGTAGAGTACGGCAGTGTCGAGATTGGTGTCAAGAGGAACATTGGACTGTGTGTCCGGGACCTCTTCTCTGTCCTCTCGAGACCTTCTGATTTTACGGTCACCTCTTTTTTTTGTAAGAATGAGGTAGCAAACCAGAATGCAGTCCATCTGGTGGTAAGATGTTACTGCCGCCTATGTACATCTGTATGCAACTTCATATAGAACAGGGGTTCTATCTGAAGTCGTTCACAGATGCGTTTCTACTTCCGAGGACTGAGATGGTCGCCTCATATATAAGTGAGCCGACAACCACACCCTTCCACCGAAACGCACGAACTGCTTCAAGGTAGAAATAGGTGCGGCGGTGATACCTCTACGGTCAAATCGTACTTGTTCTACTACCTCGCAGAACTGAAAAATAGCTATCACGTGACGCCTGGCAGATGTGAAACATCGTATCTCTGTAGTATCGGGACCAGAATTGGACTACGGTATCCCCTGCCTGTCGTAAGACGCGACTACAAAGGAGCTCCTGGGGTTGCGGGCGGTAACAGTGGGAGCTCGATCTGTCCAGTCAAATGACCTAGGGAAGAACGGCATGTAGTCGCATGACGTCGTAAATACCTGCAAGCTAGGTGACCGCTGATGCTCCCCGGGAAAGAGCCAAATAAAGGGCATCGCGTTTGGAGGACTCCGGTTGCGTTCCGTTGGAGATCCCGGATTTCTCCACACAACGCTGAGGACGGCCACCGGGGACGTTTTAGTGCGGTAAAAATCCCACATAACCCAGCGTCGCTCCCACGGCGTCGGTAACCTTTTGAAAGTTTCCCCCTCAAAAAAAAATGTAAAACTTCGTGTTTGTACAATGAATATGCATAAAATATACGATTGCGACAGAAACTAAAAATATAGCTAAATGAAAATAACGCCATCTACGAACATTACCCCGCAGTAAGTCAAACTAGCACTGCAGCCCGCTTATGTTTGTTCAATAATAGTTCCGATAAAGTTTGACAGATGGCGTTAAATAAATAAAGGCAAGCATCGTCACGCAAAGGATCAAGTTTACTCATGCATATAGGTGATTCACGTCAAAAAAACTGAACCGGATTCGTTTTATTTCTGCCTCAAAGCTGAAAATGTAATTCTTGTTTAACAGCTTAACTTATGTCGTCGAAACTTGCGTACTTCGTGGTTTAATGCCCTCTGAATGTAGGTTATTACTACTTAGAAACTGTATTTTAGCAGCAAAATTCGTGTTATAATTAGCGAACATGTGGTATAAAATTTAGTATTTAGAATTTGAACACCGTTACACTTATGTGTACCGTAAAGCAGTTCTAGCGTTTCGGTGGAGGGATACTGATGCAGCAATCATCTTATTCAAAAGAAGCAACATCTATGAGTGGATATGGATCCACTGTTCTCTGAAGTCGCTTTTCGATCTTTAGGAACGATATAGACCATTAGCTATCAGATCAACGAGATGTACGTTAACCAAACGAAAAGCCCGACTGATGAAATTAAAATTAGCATTGTTTTAATTTTAAGCCTTCATTTAATTTAACCCTGTATAGTCTATGTTTTTCTGCAAATTCGAGTGATATGTCATACATCAGAATCCGTCAAGTCCTTTGAGCTGTAGCGCGTACAAAAGGACTGGTAATACATATATACAAACATACATACATAACACGTACATAACATGTATTATATACCTATTAATATGCCTACTTTATCGAGCAACAAAGTCACCAACATTACGACGCCGTCACCACAAAATGCGGCGTGCATGCTAGTTCACCCACTTTGAAATAATACGGCGAAACTTCAGACGTTAAAACGGTAATTACATTGCTTCCGCTTCTCAAATTAGCAATAAAGTATGCTTAAGTTCCTTGCAGTGATAAGTCGGGTTAAGCTTTTTATCCGACTGCGTCAAAAAGGGGGGTAATGTTTTTCGAACATATGTATGTTTGTTTGTATGTATGTATGTCCATTTCTTTGGCACGCGCACATATAATTAGAATTGTCTCAGTTTGGAAAGTGACATAGGCTATTTTTTAAATGGTGCCCGAAAATAGAGGAAAAATGGGGGGAGGGGTAGGAAAAAATCGTTGCTGCCCCCCGCAGGAAGGTTTTTTTTACTATTACTACAATATGGATATCAAATAAAGTAAATAGACCAATCAAATATATATTGTAATACTTAAACTTCACTATTTGGACAAAAAAAACATAAATATATATCAAAAATAAATATATATCATTATGAACAAACAATTTCGGGTTTTTTGTTTTAATGTTTTCAATAATGTCAATAGTTTATTTTCGTTTATAGCTTTTCGTTTTAAGTTATATAATTATATTATTTATTTTTAAAACTAGGTAATACATATATAACTCAGTTTTCTGTGAATGTTTCAGGCGTCTACCTGTTTTTGTTCATTTTGTAGTCAACATTTGGAGCGTGTAACTTACAATTTTCTTTCAGAAACTTAGTGAAACGGTATTTTCCTTTATCTAACTTGTTTTGGGTGGTATCAGTTACCTTCCTGGAATATAACGAAACAAAAAGACAGCGTTTATTTATGGATTCCTTTGTTCTCAAATTTCGCTTACTTTTAATTAGGTTATAAACTCGGAAGCCGAAAATTTTTATTATTCTTTTAGGCCGTTTTCTTATTCTTTTAGGCCGTTTGTTCGACTCTATTGTTTTAGTGATATTTGACGCATAATACTAATCGTAATCATGATAGCCTATTGTCTGAAATGGTGATCGACTTCAGTTAGAACCCTTGTTCTATATGAAGTTGCTTACAGATGTCCATGGGCGGCAGTGGCCAATTACCATCAGGGAGACTGAGTGCTCGTCTATTACTAAATTAAAAATATCCATATGAAAGTTAATGGGACAATAACCTGAATTTGTCTATTACCTAAAAAGAAATTTCACAAAGGAACTTTTCCCACTACAATAGAAGAATTGAACCGTACCGCTTTCAATATGGACGTTGGCAGGTAGATACCGCGATATTAATGATGAAAGCCGCGAAATTAATGACAAAAATCCATCATTTCTCTACAAAGTCACGTTGGGTTATGGAATTCTTTGATGAGACTATTAAAATTCCATTAGAATATCGACAGTGTAGTGACTTGCTTAAAATGAAAAATCTTTAGTAATTTTAGCAAAGTTTTGTTACTAGTTTTTTGATCTTTACATAGTTACCCTAGATATTTTTGGTTTGAATTAAATCTACGTTACTTTAGGATGCTGATCGGGCTACCGAGGTACTGCAGCGTCAGGGATGTTTCCAGAAGCACGCGTCAACTGTTTTCACACGATAATACGGAAAAATGCAGCTCTCTGATGCACCGTGTCCGGGAGAGCTCCAACAGCATCCTGACCATGATGAATAAACGTGTT
>DWNE01001004.1:0-24078 GCA_018249875.1 Cecropterus toxeus | reverse complement strand
GTGGCTGTGACATACGGACAGACGGACGGACAGACAGACATGACGAATCTATAAGGGTTCCGATTTTTGCCATTTGGAAACGGAACCCTATAAAGCAACAACCGACACTAGCATAAAATATCTTATTTACAAGTATGAATTTATCACCTTCTGTATCAACACTTACAGCATTGAATTTATCTACTTTGAAAGAGTTCGTTATTACTTTAGATAACGACACCGGCGCAACGAGCATCATAATGAAAGTAACGACAACTAAATAACTTGAATTTCCATTACAACTTTCGAGCTCTAGAGCAATAATTGTATCAGAATTATTATTCCAAAACTTAAGGAATTAAACTCGAGTCCACTGGAACAATTTTATTAATTTCGTTTTCAACCATGATTTTAATTCAAAATTGTAAAAGCCCAAATGTCCTACGAGAGATATAATTCTAGGCATGTGCACATGATTGCATGCGCACTAACGCCCTCTTTTCTGCCATCACCATTTTATCGAGAACATCTTGCATCTCTGGCCAGGGCTCGTATCGTTGATGGATGATCACAATCTTGTGGATTGACGGGTTTCGTAGGTCCATGGTACGAGATATATTTCTACGGTTGTGAGTTGTAAATACTACATCGACCTGTAAAAGTTAACCCACATGTTCTTTAAAAATTTACTCTACGCCTATGTTTTATATTAAGGCGAATAAATTTTAAGTACGTATAATTCACAATCATGATTGAAATAACGTACCTTATTTTTGCATGCCCATGCAATTGAAAGGAACATTAAACTCAAGCTTGCGCACGTCGTAAGAAACAATGGTATAGTCTCCCAATAAACACGCATAGCGTACATGATGTGTAATCTTTTGGGTATAGTACTATCGTATTGGGTAGGAGGTATCAAATCACCCATTTTTCTACTTTTTAACATGGGACTTACAATAACCCTGCGTTTTAATAAAAGATTCTTGGGCAACTGTATTATTGATCTTACAAACGTTGAAATCATTGTTTCGCACGAAATAGCTAAAAAATATATATATATATATAAATTTCATCTAAAAAATGTAATTATTTAAAATATTTTTGTGTGACAAACAAGTAATGTACATTGACATTGTTAAAAAAAATATATATGAATTACCTATGTGCCAGAATCCCAGGTCACATTAGGTGGCTCGACAGATTTACGTTTCGCCGAATGGTGGATTTTACATTTAATGACGTAAGTAACCTTCGTAGCCGAAAGATTTATCTGTAATATTGTTCTTTTGACAATTTCCTTTGTATTCTTAAGCGTATTTTTTTAAAAACAAGAAACTCCACAACACCTGGCAACACATACTTTCCGCCATAGTTCAATTGTCGAGTTTTGGCGGGAACGCGGGAAGTGCCGTTTCGTTGTATCATGTTATTTTTCTAAACTTGTGTATAGTCGTATTTTTATTTTATAAATGGTGGGATTTTTATCATAAAGTGTTCGATAAAATGCACGCGTGTGGGAAAGTGATATGATGCAGCGAGAGTTGACTTTTCGTGTTGCTTCCAAGACTCCATGAAGAAGTCCTAGTAAAGTCTCTACCACTTTGCTGAACCCATCTCATCTCATCATCGTCATCTTCCATATGGTTGTAACATCCATTAGGATAAGACAAACAATACAAATAAAGATTGGCTATAAAGGACTTACATCCATGGCCGTAAAATAATTTTAAGAAAAAAGAAATTCAATTGTCAGAACATATCAGAAAGTGTTATGTTGTCAAATGTCACTGTCAACGTCAATCAAAGCAAACAAACTGAAACGGTACCACATACACGGATAGGAGTGCGTTGACCGAGTATCACTTTTTACCGTAAATATTTGTTGTAAAATATTAGTGAAAGTTTTAATAAACAACCAGTGTCCATGTCGTATTATGTATTTAATTTACAACGTGATTGTGGTCTTTTAGTGATATGCGAACTAATTAGTTACGTGATATATTGTCAAAACTAACGGAGCTGCTGAGTGGAGTATGTATTACTTTTATTTTTTACATCCGTATATTTAGTCGTTTTCTGAGAGAATGCTGATAAACTACGGCATCTCCAATTAACTGCTCTTATAGCACCAGTAATGAGGTATGAGTATTTCAAATATGATAAATATGCCGCCCACGCATATAAGTAAAACCAGTTTGAAGTGACGATTTTGACCCTATTAGGACCAGATTTTTGTTTACTTTGTTATATTGCAGAACAATGTTCTTTTTAAACCTTATATATTATATTTATATTGTAGTCCCTTGCATCGGTAATTTTCGATATTAATATTGTAAATAATTTAAAGTTCTATTATATTCCAGACTGACATAAACTCTGTTTAAAGTTATATCCTTTTAAACAGATTTTATGTGAGTCTAGACAACAATAATATAGCAGTTTCTTCATGTACTAAATTATAAAATTTACATTAACAGATTACATTAATAGACATGCTGCCTGTTCATATAAAATTTAGCCTACTTGATTCAAGATACTCAAGCTGGTAGACTGATGTTAGCAACCTTCATAAGAGGCCAGGAGAGTACTCCACCATCCTTCTCCAGTACCAAAAAAAAATCAAATCCTACCTATTTTTGTCCTGAAAGTCCACTGTGACCCATTCAGAAAGTGTCATACTTGTACTGCATCGGTAGCACACACTGACAAATCCAGGACTTTCATTGGGGGAGGGTCTTGCCTGGCCAGTAATTCATGTTTCAAAGTTTTGATAGCGGAAAGAAACTACTGATAGAAAAGATGCAACTACTAAATGGTCAGGGTTTGCCAGAAATTCAACAGAACATAGCTTCTATAAAATGTGTGGTAATGCAATATGCTAACACAATAGCAGACCTTATTGGATGAGAACTGCTTAATTGTAGCCTAGCTGTGCCCCACAGGTTCACCTGCTATCAAATAAGAAGAAAACAAACAATCAAACATATTTTATTGTAATGTTATGTAGCCTATAGTATTTCTCAATAAATGGACTATTCAACACAAAAATATTTTTTTCATTCGAACCAGTAGTTCCTGAGATTAGCGTTTTCACCCAAACAAACTCTTCAGGTTTATAAGATTATATGAATATCAGGTATGTATATGATTAACCATGTGTGATACAAGTGACCAAGGTCAATGCCTACCATGCTGCCATGGTGCAAAAACAGATAAAACAGAAAGTCGAAAAATAAAACAAAACAAAAAATTAAGTTAAAAAATACAGACAAATTGAATACCTCCTCCATTTCGAAGTCGGTTAAAAAACTAGTTGGAATGCATAAAAATAACTGAGTGGTAATCTATGGATTACGTACTTACTGCGGTTACGTCATCATTGTCCACTATTATGTCATCAGTAAAATAGTGTGCAGACGTTAAGGAAAAACACTAACTGTATGCTCAGTACTGCTGTAGAATTTACTTTGTTTAAAACCTCTTATCTTTGTAATGTGACCTAAATAAAATTAATGTATTGATGAATTTAAAAAAGCAAAAGGCTGGAGAAATCGTTGAACTACTCTAGCATTAGTCAAGATAGACTCGAAAATGTTAATAAGTACATCCTTAAATATACTGGGTATAGTTGCATTCTTCAATTTGGTGGTAGAACCAGCAATGATAGAAGCAGAACAGAGTAATTAAGGCTCTTGGATAAAAGTAACTTTTAGGATCCGATCAAAGTTCGGTTTCGGTTTCAGTCTCCGGCCAGAAATACCACCTTCGGCGAAACCTTCGGCTTCCGTTAAAATGGGGCGAGGCCAAAGGAAAATAAATGAGCAAACTGTAACAAATGCAGTACCGCAATTGACATAGTAAAGCGCAGATTTAAGCAGACTTGCTTTGCCAATGTTTGTAATAATTGCAATCAGCTTTAGGAGCTGTTTGATTCATAATCAACATTAACATTAATGCACGAAAGTTATTAAAATATACTAATAATTCGCATTTACATAATTTGGAACTGATTTATTTTGCTTTTTCATCTTTTACATTTAACATTACCCATGTTATCTAAAATTGAGATTTCTAGAAGCTGTTTGTGTGTTTAGATGAAAGTATGGAATTTTCAATTAAAATTTTAGACTGTTTCCTTCAAGTCAAGTAACATTCTCCCGTTACGTGACTGTACGCGCAGGTTTGCATAAAAGATGGAGCAATCAACGAAGATCAAGAAGGAAAACAATCTACATTCATTACATATATAAAGCCGTCCTCGTACAAGAGATATACAAATGTCCGTTTCTTTTATAATTCGACTCACTTTATTACTATGACTGCATAGTAGCAAACATAAACACAAATCTGAAGCAGATAAAACTATTTTACAGGGATGATATTTTGACTCTTGTCTACAGAACATGGCCCGGCTACGCGCAGTAGAAATAAGCTGTACGCGGCGAAGCAAGTTGGTACTATGAGTGTGGACGCGCTGATGCGCGGGCGCCATGATGTTGGTGCGGCTGAACATGCGCGTGGCGCTCGCCGCGCTCTGCGGCGCCGTCATGCTGCTCATGCTGTACTGGAGCCGCTGCGGCGACTTCGCGAAGAGGCCTGGTGAGTGTGGTTAATACAGCGAAGCTACTATCCGCGACGGTATCATCCTTCAGATAATGTATTTTAATGGAAACAGTTTCACATAGCAAAGTAAGCTTAAAAAGTAGAAAGACACCCCTTAATAGGTGGTTCGATTCCAGCCGCGACACTGTCACATCTATTTCTGTCAAATAACAGAAGTTAAGCGCTAATTTATTCTGATTGTAAGGGTAAAGTATTCACTTATACAATGCATCAGATGAAAGACTAAATTTAGTCCTTCGGTTATTTCATGTTGCCTCTAATCCTTTCTGAGATGGTTTCAAATGTCCATGGATGGTAGTAGCCACTTATTTTCAGGTGGACTACATACTATTTGTAGTTCATACAATAAAATAAGGATTTTTCAAAGTTGATGTCGACTTTAATCGTACGTTGTGCGACATCGATCCGCCATCTATCAGCTATCGATAAGACAAGTTTCCTGGAAAATTGTTGATCTATCTATACATCTACGTTACCGAGAAAACGGGTCGATTGTTAAATTTAGTAACACTATAGGAATTCTGACTAGTATCTTATGTTTTGTATTTAACGATATGACGGTATAAATCCTATGGTGTGAGTATCTTAATCGAGTGGGGAACCTTAGGATATTAGTAAAGGACATCAACGTCACTTGTATCTATGAAAAAAGAGATGCGAAACTCATTGACGCTCTTTTTTCCCTGTGACAAAATTTTTGAAGTCTGAAGACCTTTTTTTTGTAGTCTACATTCTATATATTTTTTCATCTTATTGAAATAGCAAACGATAAAGCAAAGCCTATGGACATCGCTAAGCCATTTCATATAGAACAAAGGTTCTATCTGAAGTCCCGAGGAATAAGGTAAATATAAGTAAGATATAGACATAAAAGTTTCTATTGCTTGCATACATTTTTTCACATTATAGAAAAAAACCCGCCGTAAAATTATTTAATAAAGCCTACCTGCCGGCTGTAAAAGCAACCTTTAACAAAAATCACGGATCCCACCACTTTTTGTAACAATAAAATGATTTTTATTTGATCAGTTGCTTTCTCGCTGAAGTTGATTACCTACTGTTCCTCGAATAGTGAAATATCAAGGTTGTTCCGACATGTACTATCCATCGAAATCTTGGCATCCAACAACCACCTTCCATTTCACATGCCAAGATTTTGACAAGATTTATATCTCATCACGGAGAATGTAACAGCAATGCACCTAATGAATAATATCCTTTGTTGCCTATACTTTGTATTATTTATGCTTGATAAATTTGATGTTTGCTTTAATAGGCAAATAAATACTTCTTTACTAAGAAATTGATAAAGAACTCTTTAAAACAAAGTATCGCGTGCATTGTAACTAACCTCGTGAATCTGATTCCAAGAATATGAAAAAATAATTTTGTATTAAGTGTTGGATAAGCAAAAATCAGTGTCCTAGGTGAGATCTAAACGAATACCAGCATCAGAGTTGCTTAATGTTTTTCGACTAATTGCAACTCCAATTAAAATAAAAATAGATAAACTAAATGTACATTTACTATTCAATCCGATTTTTCAACTACATAAGGACGGTCGCTAAAACTTGCGTGTGTGCACGCGTGTTTGTATTGGAAAACGGAATGAACAGCGCCAACAAGCGCGCGCGACGGGTTTATACAGGCGCGAGAGACGGCGGGCGCACGGCACGGACATATATGCCAAATCACTAATTATTGCCGACTTTTTTTGCCGAATAATGAATTTAAACTCAATTAGATCATTTAATTAGGCAATTTACCTGAATCAAGTATACACGATTGAGCCCTAAACTGTATGTGCATCGCATAGCGTTGCATAAGGTAGTCGCACGTGCGGTGGGTCCCGGCTCGCATCGGATGTCCGGAGCGGGCATCTGCACCGTGCAGCCGCGCCAATATCTGTTTAAGCCATGAGTTATAGATATAGCGAACTAATTTCTTACTAATAATAATCAAAATATAACTAATAAAAATGGTAGAAACTCGGCCTCTCCAAAAAGGGTCAGCAGTTCGAAACCCAATCCTGCGCCATTGAATTTTCTTCAAGGATGTGCGTATTAGAAATAAATGAACACTGCTTTACGGTAAAGGATAATATCTTGAGGAAACATACGCCGGTGGGTTCTCTAACAATAAAAGTCTAAAAATGTGTGAGTGAAGTCTACCGATCCGCACTAGGTCAGCGCGGTGGACTATGGCTTAAAACTCTCTCCTTCAGATCCAACAAGCTTAACAGTGGGGCTTAACAATGTGTTGAAGATATTAAAATCATGTTCCAGTAGGTTCGGCGCTGTCGAACGCCATTTCAGAGCGGGCGCCGAGCGAAGACATCGAGTGCTCGATCAACGGCGAGTACTCGGTGGCGTGTCGCCGGGACGCGGGCGAGGTGTTCGTGCCCTTCTCCTTCATACGCAAGTACTTTGAGGTGAGTTATTGCTACATCATTATCAAGCGCGACAATCATGTACGTCCATGAACGCAGTTTCAATTCCGACCGAAGGTTCGCAGCTGTGTGAAAGTCGTAAAATTTTATATTTGACACATGGACCCGTCATCTTCAATTATTTTAGATACAACTAAACCTATTCTTACAGACTAGAGCTTAGCTATCAACTGTTTAATCATTCATTCTTAGTCATCCTGCCCGAAATAGAATACACCGAATTAATAAGTGTGAGATGGATGAATCTACGAGTTTTGTTTGTATAGGGAGACCTGACGACGAGACCCTATACCAAATGTGTTCTATCGAAACCGTTTTCCACTTGTAAGTTGCTTAGTTTTACAAGCCTAAAGTATATTATGAAAAGCCTCCGATATATGTGTCCGACTATTGAATTTCTAAACTAAACTGTCTATTGGAATACTTTCTTTCCTTTTTCTCTCTATTTCATGCAACATGGAACATTCCTGTTTCAGCCATCTCTCATATTCCTGGCATACATATACCACATATCCGACACACCGACATCTCCGTTTCCGAACATAATTACGTTTGTCATTTCTAGATTCTCATCACCAGAAGCATTACGAAGGAATTGTTCATTATTGTTTTCTGCCGGTTGAAACTACATTGACACGTAGAAAAACAGTAAATTCAGAGGTTGTATTCTGATTAGCAACTGTATTTTTTTATTTTCATTATTGGATAGGTAGGTAGGTTTTTTCTATAATAGTTTTACCACGGTAATCGTTTTACCGAGAACCTGACAAACAGTGCATATACATATAAAAAAGACACGATGAAATTGTACCGAATGAGTCCCCGCGGGCGGATGGAACCAATACACTATATTATATTTAGCTTGAATTAAATTTTACCAATTTAGTGTAATGGCCTAAAGGTCGCTGAGTCGCCTAGACCTTACTGTATGTAGCTACAGTAATGTATATATCGGCCCTACTTAATATTATGTCCGGCGCGTGGCCTTTTTATCGTAATTTGAATAAGTCATGCGATGGTTTACAATAAACACTAACCGCTGTAGATTAGGTATTAACTTTGTAATTAAAGTTCTTTCTTAACATGCTTGTACCACATGAATATGCACGAATTTCAAGATCGATCTGAAAGTAAAAATAGAAAATGAAACAAAATTTTTATAGGTTTTTTTATACTTTTTTTTACCGGCTCGTCAGTCGGTCAGAAATGAATAGACGAAAAAGAACGATCAACATATTACGAAGAGGGCGGTAAAATTCAAGAGCCATTTTGTTTTTAATATCAAAACATATATTTGCGAATTTCTATTTTTTCAAGCGAAATTATCCTCACAGATCTACGGCAAGATAACATCCACCGATGGCGTAGAGAAGTTCGAATGGTCGCACAGCTACAGCAAGGTGTACCATCCGAAGAAGAAGTACGATCCGCGCGGTACCTTCACCACATTCGAGAACTACAACGTGGAAGTGCGCGACCGCGTCAAATGCATTAGCGGGATCGAAGGGGTCCCGGTGTCGACCCAGTGGGAGCCTCGCGGGTTCTTCTATCCCACACAAATAGCGCAGTTTGGCTTGGCTCACTACAGTAAGAACATAACGGAACCGGAGCCACGCGTGAGAATACTGGACGATGGACAGAAGTACATGGAGAACTGGATAGTGAGCAAGGACGCGACGATGACGAGGGAGTACGATACAGAGTTGAAAGCCAATGTGATCAGGTTCTCGACGTCGGACCAAGCGTCGAGCCAGGTGGCGCTGAAGGTGAACATCAGTCAGGACTTCGTGCTCAGCCTGGACGTGCTCTTCAAACCTAACTCCTCGCTGACGGTCGTCTTACAGCACAAAGACAAGAAGGAAACTGTGTACTTGCACTACGTGACGAGCATGCAGCTCATCTATGCCCAGGTAGACTTTGCTTTAAGCTTTTAAATCTGGAACTGTGAAGTTTGGAAAATTTCCATATGGTCAAATTGACAGCTCTTGCAATTTTATAAAAATAATGTCAACAAATAAAAAAAATGTAAAATTATATAAAAATAATCGAAAATCGAAAAGAGTATAAATATTTTGAGTGTAATGATTTAATAATTTTAGCACACTAAAAAGAAAATAAACTAATTAAGGCTTTTTCATGAAGGACGATCACATATACTACGGAATAGGGGTGGAGCAAAAATGGAGGAGAATCACACGAGACCTTATCATAGACATGCAGAAGGGCTGGGCGTTGCTCGACCAGCCAAAACGCAAGTCACCTAGAAATAAGTTTAGGGTAAGCATGTTCGACATATTCTTAAACCATGTTACTTTATATTTTTGAGGGAAACTATAGATTATATCAATATTATGAATTAAGCAATTACAATTGTCATGGTTCAAAGATTATACGAGGTAATCAAAAACCAAAATATATTTAAATGAAAGTTTATTTCGTTGGTGGCAACGCATCTAATCAGCTTTAGATGAAATTTCTGTTTTATAAAGATTAGGTTACATGATATGATAATGGGCAGCGAGAAAGATTTCAAAGAATCGCACTGCATACTCGTTTGTTATTTCAAAATTATAAAAATATTTGTCTGATCATGGGATCACATTTACCTTTTTATGTGAGAATAGTTGCGTCACGCGGTTTCACCCGCTACTACATAAGAAAGAACAAACAAACATATGTATGTGTTATATAGCCTTACATAGAAATAATTATTCACGATATGTATTTTTTAAAACTTCCATAAATTTCGTATTAAAAGCAATATCCGAGTAATCCTAAGCTCGTATCCATGTACAGGAGAGTTTCGTAAATTGTAAGTCTGTCGGTAAGCGTCAACCGAGTGTGTGTCGGCGCAGATATGTTCGCTGTCGCTGTCGGGCGGCGGCGCGGTGGGCGGCGCGCGCGTGTCGTCGAGCGAGCACATGGCGCACTTCTTCGCGGCGGCGCGCTGGCTGGTGCGCCGGCAGCGCGCGCGCGGCGGCTGGCCCGTGCCCGCGCGCCGCCGCGTCGCGCCGCAGGTGCCCGACCTCGCGCCCGGCTGGTGAGACACGCACTTACCCGAACGAATGCTAAATTCTTTCTTTCTACAAATAAAACGATTACATTATATAAACTGCTGTTGAGGCATCCCTTTAAGTGAATATTTACATGTGCCAGGATGCCCACCTATGCATTACTGATCTTTTTCTGATTACATTACAGAAACGATCAAGTCCATGTTTAATTACGGACGATCTTTTCTGAATTCGAACCGGTCGATAGAACGAAAATGTTTCCATTGGAGACACTGCCGCATCCATAATTGACGTGGTGACGACTCACTGCCTTATGGAGCGACCATCTTTGTAAGAACGCATCTGTGATTACAGGCAGCGGCGGCCTTCGCGAAAAGAATCTGATGCGAAAGTAAATTTGGTTGTTAGGTTTAGATATTTTTATATTTGGCAAGAAACTGCAAGAACGAGTCCCCGGGCACTTGCCCTGTTCGCCACCCCCTAAGGCCGCCATTGCTTACAGGTGTCTATTGGTGGCAATAGTCACTTACCATGAGGTGGACTGTATGCACATTTCTACTTCAATCCTATAAAGAAAAAAAGAATCTGAAACAGATTATAACAGATTCCATACCATTAAAATTATATATGTGTGAACTATTACAATAGAATACATCACGGTATTAATACATAAAAATGTGTTTATACCGCGATAATATCAGCTTAAAATCATGTACTATAAACATTAACAAAAGTAAATGTTAAAGAAACCGCCTCGATTTAAAAAGACTGCTTTAAAACAAAAATACCTTCTCCTTGAGTCCTGAAGTCATGGAAGCTCGTCCAAGTAGTGTCTTACAAATCTAGCGACTTAATAACGCGAAACATTAGAACTTAATAACTAAATTAGCCTATTTAAGTATTTATCATTTTTCAACTTATCAGCTTGATCCGGAACTAACAGAACTCGTAAATATCAATCGTATTGCAATAAATGTTTGCGCTGCCGCGGCGAGGTCGTACATGTCATTTACGGTCAATAAGACACCCGGCCACCGCTTATCTTTTAACATACACATGTTCATCTTAGGGCTGCCTATTTATGGCTGCGATAAATTATAAAACATATTTAGAACAAACAAATAATATTTAAAAAATGTATAATACGATAAGATATGATATGATTTAAACGAATTGTGTTTATCCAGCTGAATAAAACAAGCCTAAACAAGTGTTAGGGCAAGTCCATAAGAACATCTCATAAAAAGTTGACAATAAAGTTACATAAAAAAATATTTCAGCTTAGTTGAAATAGCTTAATTTGTTTTCAAGATTTGGCCCACATATAATAACATAATAAGTTTGTGAGCAAGGTGAATATCGGCCAACAATCAGATCATTTTTTTTAAATATCCAGTTTCATAAAAAACAATAAGATCATAATTATGGCATTTCCCCATTTGACTATTGTCTATTTAATGTTCCATGAGAGATGTCTGGCCTACTCCACAATTATGTAGCGACTCAGTAGAAAAAATAAAGGCCTGTTGAGCAAATCAATAAATCTGGAAAGCGAATCTCAATCCTTGAATTTCTCCCAAGTAAGTAAAGTGGATACGGATGGAATTGCATCTACTTAACCTACTGGTTGCATGCAGCTTACATTGTTATAAAGTGATTTCATGGCTAGAACAAATAGTATTCTAAGATTGAAAGGAAGAAAAAAATATTGTTAAATTCTTATACCTAATTATTGTTTTGGCAGCCCTGTCGATCCATCGAATATTATAATAGCGTTCAATTAGATAATGTGCGATACATTTGCTTTATGGATGTAACTCGCTTAGCTCCCAGCTTTCGTCATCGTCTCATTTATTTTACATGGTTAAGGTTACATACATCTTTATATGTCGATTCCTATATACTTATGTTTATAAGCATCCAGTTTTTTAGTGATAATGTCGACAATTGTTTTCGTAGTTTATATTTTTAATTTAACAAAAATGGTCTTGATTTTTATTTCAATGCAAAGGACACGTTACCGACCTCAAGAAGAATCTAGACTTATCATTCGGACTGAATTCTACTATATTTACTACTTTTATTTTCCAAAAAGAATAAACTATAATTTCTCAAAAAAAGGAAAACAGCGGAAGAAAAGCTAAAAGATAGTCTAAACGCTGCGGTAGACATACATGTCGGAAGTATTCCAACTCTGTGCTCACAGCTAGCTACGGCAACTGTGGCCAACTTCAGTTACACTCAGATCTGATGCTAATTAAAAATGTCCATTTGCACTTGAACTACAGTATCCACTGCTATTTTATTTTCAAAAAGAAACTGTTATCTTTGGGTTTGTAGACGGGTACTGTATTTAACTATAGATATTCCGAAACTTTCATGAGCACTGACCTAATTGACTGCACAGTTGACTAAAGCTATCAGTCCAAAGTTAAAAATACATACAGCGAGACAAAAATGTGAATGCATACGATAATACACAGATGGCTCCCTTAATAAATTAGTATCGCATCGTCCGCATCACGTCGGCCGGTCGGCGGTCGCGTGCAGCACTACACATATTTATATCTTGATTTTATTGCGCGCGCGCATGTCCGCCGATTTAATTATGCTCGTTAACTGGGCCGTTACGCGATTACACGAACATGACTTTTATGTATATAGTAATTAGTTACATATTTCGATAGCAATTTAATGGTTATTATCCAGAAATAAAATAAGTCTTCAATGAAAATGATACGGGATAGGAAGTATTAATAGAAGCTGAATGGTATACGTCGCTTTTAATGCTTTCGAGATTAAGATTGTGAGGTTTATATCATGTCTGATAGCAGTAGCAATGTTTCGTAAGAGTTATTTCTGTACATTAAAATTAAATTGGTTTTATTTTTATTCTATTTAGGCGAAAGTAAAGAAATTCTGTGTGAAGTTGATCAGGGATGCGTTGCTACTCACGAGGACTAGAATGGTTGCTTCATATATAAGTGAGTCGGCATACACACCCATCTATTGAAACGCAAGAATTACTTTACAATAGAAATAATTTAAAACCATTTTAATTAGTAAGTGGTTGGGATAATTACGACTTCAGTCTGCGCAACGACCATGCAACGCCAAATTACTTCAGTAAACAAGTTACTTCAACCAAATTACTTCAAAAAGATAATTCTGGGCTAGCTTCACTAGCGCCATCTGTAAATAGACTATTTGCTAGACACCTATTTTGTTAAAATATAATAGTAAAGAGCGAAAATTAACTTTACTTTTGATTCGAAAACATCAAATTATGTCCAGTGCATCTCATCTTCAGTAGCCACTGCACCTACTACCGTGTAATTTGAGGTTGGCCAGAGGTTCCTAAGGATTAAGTTAGGAAAGTCCACTTATACTTAAAGGCAGGCCCGGATGTAGGGGGAGGGGGCAAGCCGGGGCGTATTGCTTGCTTTGCTTGCAAATTACTTTTTCACGTCGTTTTTATTTTAGTCGCCACATGAGAAGATCGTAAAAAGTTTTGTACTTAATGACACGTATACGTTTTAATGATGAATGGATATTTGATGTGTGAAATGTTGGTAAAAAGAAATTCAAGTGGGCAGGAGCGGCATTTTTAAGTTTTTGCCTTCCCTTAAAAATAATTGAATTACATATTTAAGTCGTAATAGTTTATAATATAGTTACCCCTTACCACGTCCGTCAGACCAGAACACAGAACCGCATAACATTACCGTTATTAGGCAGAAGGAAGTGATATCGTAGTATCCTCAGAGTCGAACGGCCTAGATTTGGGCAGTATTTGAATTGCTTGTATTTAAAATACATAATTGAAACGTAAGTACGTACTTGGTATTTGTATTTCAATTACTTTCTTATAATGTAATTTGTATTTCGTACTTAAAATACCTAACGCCGAGGTATTTTGTAATTAGTATTTTAAATACTTTATTCAAAATACATTTTAACATTAAAATACATTTAACAACTGTCATTGTGAGTGCAGAGCTTTCAATTATTGAATCCAAATATATTTTTTTTATCATCCATTGAACTCAAGTTTGATGATGTGCATTAGGACCTGTAGAACGATTATTTTCTTTAGCTGCTTTATTGTCCAATTCAATTAAAATGGCTAAAATACTGTATTTTGTATTTCAAATAACTTTCTTAAAGATATTTTGTATTTCGTATTTTAATTACTTTCGAAACAGTATTTTTATATTTGTATTTCATATATAGCAAAGCATGTATTTTACACTGGTTATATTGCATATAAACTTAAATATTATAACAAAATAATTAAGTAAAAAAAATAATAACATTGATGTATTATTTATTAAATATTTGAAATAATTGAATCTATTTACTTGAGGTATGTAATGTACGTATGTACATGTTTATGTATGCCCTAGTACTCAGCGTACGCGCATATATCGATGTGTTTGTATAGTACAGTTATGCGCATAATTGTCAGTGTCACAGCTAATGTGAGCACTGACATGGCCTCAAGAACGTTTTGTACTTAATTCTACTTGATGACTAGCTTTTTTTTTTATTTAGGCCGTTTCAACAAGAAAATTATACACTCCGCTGTACAAATATGGAATGCATTTGAATTTATGGCTATGTACCAACTGAACTACGCAGTATGCTGCTGAATGAAAATGAGTTCTTGGAAGCGACTTGGTCATTCCCTCCTTGAATTTGAAATTCCAAATAGAGAATAGAAATCGATTCATAAAATAGGTTTTCTTAGTACAAACAAACGCTGTTTGTCAACTCTATATAATTAACCGACTTCTTGTAATGTACATTAAGATTGCAAATTGAGGAGAATTTTTATTTTATGTTTAGCTTCATGTAAGTCTCTAGATAGTTAGCATGCAATATGTGTTATACTGCAATATCAACGTAGAAGAAAATTATAAGAATTTTAACAACTATGGATATTTTTTAGGAGTTTTGAGTTAATTGATTTGTGCCACTTTATATAAGATAGTCTAAGACGTTGTTATTTACTTCAGATTGGCAGGTAGGGAACATCATTGGGGGTTAAGGTTTTATATACTGATGGAAGATTTTTCTCAAGTTATCAAGACTAAATATGTATTTGCTGCTAAAACTAAAACGAATGTAGAACATTAATTCAATTTAATTTTCGGTTTCATTAACATTTATTTTTCAACAATGCAGGTTATCTTATAGAGGTAATGCGTTAACCTATAGAGTATTTAAGAGTTCGTTCTCACTATCTCGTATTTAATGCGATGTGGTTTGTACATAATAGCATTTAAATGTTAAATGAAATTATGTATATAGTACATATAGTGTTGTTAAAATATATTTATCAAGAATGGAGGGAGATGTTGTTATTTTCATGCCATAGACGGATGAGTATGTTACTGTGTGGCTTGCATCGGAATTCGTGTCATGGTGATACCGTATGTGACGGCGCGTGTCGTGGGCGCAGGCACTCGGCGATGAGCCAGGGGCACGGCGTGTCGGTGCTGGCGCGCGCGTACCTGCGCAGCGGCGACGCGGCCTTCCTGCGCGCGGCGCGGCGCGCGCTGGCGCTGCTCGCCGTGCCGCCCGCCGCCGGCGGCGTGCGCGCCACCTGGATGGACCGATACGTCTGGTAACTGCTTCCAAACATAGCTATATATATAGTATATGTATAAAATGTAAAAAATTAACACGTTCTTTATGTAAATAATATAAGGCGCAAATAAATAACGCCTTCCACGTAAAAAGCATTATGTTTTTGTGAGTGTTCATAGACCTATAATAAAACTTACCTATATGTCGTGAAAACAGACCGACAGAGTACATTGCCGAATCTTCGTAGTTGAAGTTGTTGTGCTATCCGGTGTAAAACATATTATAACGGACGATTTCTAAACAGTCTTATAGACCATACAAAAGAGAAATTTAATTCCATTTTAATAATGTTTTCTACGTAGGAATTTTTCTCGTTTTGTAGGTGCCATTCACATACACAAACCGGCCCAAAAAACACAGATGTTTGTCTAACCGGAATTGGAACTCAGGACTAAATTCTTAGACATCTACACATACTACTCTACTACGCCACATAAACTCTACTGTACTAAAGCAATTTACATTTCTATTATTCTGTTATATTGTAATATTTCATTCACAATTCCAGGTACGAAGAGTATCCTACCAAGCCCCCGCTATTCGTGCTCAACGGCTTCATCTACGCGTTGCTGGGGCTGTACGACCTGCACGTGATCGAGGGAGAGAACGCCGCGTCGCCCGCCAAGAAGATGTTCGACGACGGAATGACCTCGCTCAAGACGCTGCTACCACTCTTCGATACCGGCAGCGGTAGCTTCTACGACCTGCGACACTTCACGCTCGGCGTCAGCCCCAACATCGCCAGGTGGGACTACCACGCCACCCACGTCAACCAGCTGTACCTGTTGGCGGGGCTGGATCCCGACCCCATACTGATCAATACGGCCAAGAGGTGGGAGGGTTACATGCAAGGGAAGCGAGCGGCACATAACTGAGATAACGGCTAATGAGCATTTATATATGAAATACCTGCTCTGCATCTAGTGTGATGTTTGGTCAAAGAGTGGGAGAGAGAAATGCAAACTGATATCCGACAAACAAGATCTGATTGAGAATTTAGAACGCGTATGCGACTATTCGGTTGTATACAACCCGACTCATTCCGATAGATTTGCCCAACTTTGCGAATACTGATAGGCTAATGTCCTAATGTATTGATCGTTGTTAATTCAACGTTAAACTGCTGTATGTAACGTGAGTAAGTATTGCATACTGATGAGGCCCCTGAACATTCAAACTATTACGAATGTTTGATAGCAGGGAGATTATAGGGTATATGTCTTGGCTAACTTCTTAAACAATATAAAATTTTGTACACTTTACATTTGTCAGCTAAAAGAATTATAAAAAGTATAAAATGTAGCTGCTACTTTGTTGGAACTTAATTTAAATTGAATAAACATCTCTCATATTCATGTTGACTTGCCTAAATGGTATGATATTTTACCATTTTGGTAGAAATTTAAAAGCAGCGTACTACATTAGATACAAATTGAAGAGCATTCTGGTATGCATAATAAATTCGACACTAGTAAGTTAGTAAATTAATACTGTGTTACAGAAAAACTTTTAAAAAATAAAATTTCGTAAAATACTATATGCCCATAGTGTAACTTAGTTAATAATAAGTAATAACCAAGACTGTCGCGTTTGCAAATTGATTTCATTTTAAACAAAATTGTATATACTATTTGTCTCTTCCAACAATGAAAATAGGCAAATTCATGACTCATTAAAGTCTTATTTTTGTTTTACAACATTTAATTGTGACAAAAGTATAAAATACTTAAAACCAATATAAAAAATAAGTTTATCTACTAGTTAGTAGACGGTTATCAGACAACGTGATTTTTATTTAATACGCTATAATTACAACGAATTTTATTTTTACGAAGCACAAACTATTTTTATTTTAAATTGCTTTACGTAACTGTTTATATGTATATTAATATATCGTACAAAAATGCTTGCCACTCTTACAAAGGGAACAATTACTATAACTATTGTTAATTATTTTTCCGTTATTTATCAATTAATTTTAAAGTATTTCTTAAATAGGGATTTTGATTATTTTATTGTTTCTTTAGTATTATAAACATTGTGTTTAATTAATTTTTTTAAAGACAATTAATTAGTAACTTTACGTTTGTAAAGTGCTATAAAAGTATAAAGATATAACAAAATATACAAAAAACGTAAAAATGTTAAAGCTTATCTCTCATTATTTATATTATCCGATTCATTACTTCTGTTTCCTATTTTTTCATAACATATAAGCTTTAATAAATCATAACTTATATGAAAATAACATAAACGCGGATAATAGCGCAACGAGGGGAGGGCGCGGTGTACTTTAATACGTACTTAATATAGCAACACAATTTCAAGAGACAATTCTACTAACGACTTAGTATTACAATTATAATCCTTTAAAATAAAATATCAAATAATTTGTGGCGTGCATTGGTTTTTAATGCATACATGTTGCATGCATGGGCATTTATGACCATGTATGATGATTTATGAACTTATGCCATAAAATCACTTTATTGTCCCTTAATAATGTGTACTTTGGCAGTCAATACATAATTTATAGTAGAATTGTCCCTTATTTATTTATTCGCACCAATATTAGTATTATTAAAGTAATTCAGTATATGACCATATCACTGTACATACAACTGATACACTAGGATATACCGCAGTAGTTATGTAGAATTATTTAAAATGAAATAAAATATTATATAGCTATATATCAATACAATTATTCGTTATATTCAACGTAGTTAGTAGAAATCGACTCTTACAATTAATTTTAATATAACAAAAGGGATATGACATATTTATATTATATGTTAAAAAAATACTTACGACTATTACTTGTAAATAACGTCTATGTAAAATAATTGGAATTGAATTTTTTTATCGAACTCATAGATTTTTTAATATTGGAAAAGCACAAGTCAGTCAGTGTCATGTTTGTAAATATGTACTTTGTTATGTCTTATTGATTATTTACTCACTATGTTCTAAGTAAATATTAAATCATCATTAATTGTCTAATAAATATCTAACATTATTTTTCATATAATTCAGAGTCAATAGAAAAAAAAATGTTTTTCGAAAATGTACTTTATGTACGACTGTAACATAGGAATTGTGTAGATATACATTATAAGAGAAACATACATAACATTTTCTAACTAAAATATTTTTACAAGACTTTAAATCGTCAAGATTTCTTCTTTCAAATTTTTTGATAACAAACTTCAAAAAAAATTGCGAGCACAATTATGACATATATTTTAATCTGCAATATGTACCGTACTAACCTAATCGTCCTACTTTCACTAAGACTTTTCTACTTTTACGTGGCGTTACTAATAATACGAGGAATCTTTTCCTCGTGTTATTAAACATTTATTGTGCCACTTGAAATAAATCGATTTATTTATACATCAAAATCTAGTGTAGATTTAACTTTTGATAACAACGCTCTAAAATTAGCATGTCACAGCTATGATTTTACAATTATATTTTATGTTTCTTACAGTTATAAAGATATAATGCAGTCGTTATGTATGTAATGTAATATTTACTGATCTGTACCTAACATTAGTAAGGTTCGGTTGTGATCCGGAGCACAAATTTTACAATTAGACCAGCAGAATAAGGAATATGTAATCTTAGAAGACATTAGAGAAGTATAGATTACAATGCACTCGGTGAAACTTATGACTAAATGTTTAGAAACTTAGAAAGAAAAACTTTTATGACAACTTAACAATCCCTTTCATAGTTTCTAACGTAATATATTACGTTTATTTAAATACGATCAAGTGTATAGGGGATATCGACTATCGTAATTGCAATATATTTTATGAAATTGCCGCAACGTACGTTTATTCTTTTAGTCGTCTATTTCTTAATAATTATAATACGAGTATAGATATGTATTAAGTTAACACACAAAGAGTTATTAATAAGGCACAAACGTAAGTAAGACAGATAATGGTTGGCGTAATTGACCCCACGACCGCTTCTCAGTACAGATAGCTGCAGTTTTCATTGACGGCAATTTATTATTTAACAATAAACAGCCACTGGCTTGTTATGACCAATCAGAGATTTATTGCGTGCAATTTTGTTTTTATTATAATTTCTCGCACACATCGATGTGTCCGATATATGTATATATATATATACGTATATGAGTATTTATGTATGTATGAATGTATACATATACATATGTGTATAACACGTACCTACACTTTTTTTCCTAATTATTTTCTTTTATTTAAGATTAAGATGCTTAGTCTTCATAGGCCAAAAATACAGAGAATTCAATCCCTCTTAGGGTAAGTACCTACTGCCGTCCATGATTAGTCAATTTAAGTTTTTTATATATGGGTTGCTACCCTAGACGACTAGGATGAGATAAGATAAAAGTCTTACTTAAAGTCCACCACAGTTATGTATGTAGTTATTCTTGAGGACCAAACTGGAATAACTCTCGTTTATATATGTCTTTATCAGAACGTCTTCTTAGAAAAAAAAACAGACGTTTTGATATAGAAATAGCGCTTGACACTGTTATGAGCTGTAAAGTGTGGCGATAAGTTTTATCAAGTTGAAAACGCTGTATAGATATTGAATTAACGGCTTACGAACAAACACGGTGGATAAAACAAAGATGCTTTTATACAGTAAAGTTACAAGCGAAACACCGCAGCGGTCTCTTATGACAAGTTTGTTCGTCACTAAGTATCGCTAACAGCTCAGAACAACGCGCGACCAGCTCACAGCTACTGTTTGATGACTTCAGATAACTTTACGATCACTAATTTATGGAGCTTAACGAAGCACAGTTCACCCCTCGACCAGGTGGACCGATGACCTGAAAAAGACTGCAGGAAACCGTTAGATTCAGAAGAGACAGGACCGGTTGAAGTGGCGCTGTTTATGTCCAACGGTGGATCTCAAAAAGCTGATGGATGGATTCATTTATAAAATTATTTTATAAAATATTTTTTTAAAATAATCAGTCAGTGTGTATGCCTCTCAAGTTAAGGTGCAATTCACGCTTTTACGAGGTGTACAGGTGTCGGAGGCGGAAGCCCGTGCAGAATGTGCGGCGCGCTGATCTAACGATAAACCTTTACAGTTACAGGGTTATTAGTAAGCGCGTTTATTGTTTTGTTTTACTAATAGTAAACGCTATGTTGATATTTATGAAAGTTGTTGCACTTGATTAATTGACGAGCAGAAAAATCTGCAAGTTGTTTTTATCGCAATGAATTATAATGTTAAGATAACTGTTTGCAGAACAACGATTTTAGCTTAATTATTGAATAAGGTCAGACTTCTACACTTGTGGGTAGACTCATGTTGTTAATAAGGGCTACAAACAATCGTGTAAGATGTTGAGGTTATGTGTTTCCTTATTTATATCTGTTGCTAGATAGCCGCAAACCTTGTCGTAAGCCTTTGATCACGTCAGATTTCACGCTCATTGGCTTGAACTGGGTGCAGCTTGGTTCGAATAAACGTCCACGCCCTGTCCATTCATCAGTTTTAGAATCCCACTTTGGGATTTATATGTCCCTTTAAATGGGACTTCATACACATACAGATAGTATTTCGTGTATTGTTAATTAGACCAGAATATTCGAAGTGAAATACTTACTTTTTGTATTTTATAATATCAGTACCTTAAACAGTAAGTAACATAAATCTAATATGAAATACACCTTGTAATCCGTCTTCCTTTCTGAAAGAAGTATATAGGTTTTATCAACTTTGAACAACGTAAACGTTGTTCAAAGTTTATAATACCTATACTTCTGTAAAAACCATTTGTAAACTTCTGCAAACTATCAAGAGATAGTGTCATAAGTATTGTAACCCATGTTGTCAAGGATTTTTCCATATCTTATATATAACAACAGCATCATTATATACAAGTTTCTAACTCTGAGAAATTAGGGAACCGTTGCTACACAGGTATGATCATCGAGCCTGATGTGACATCCCGTTTGTCAAACATTGTTATCCAATTGAAGACTCAACCTACCACCAACGAGTATAATTCGACCAGTAAGGTGTGGTACCTCACACCACCCTTCCACACTTGCATTTCGGTGGAAGAGTGTGATTATCGGCTCATTTTCAGATGAACCAGCCATCTCAATACAGGAGAGAAGCAACGTATCTGTGGTTGACTTCATATAGAACCCTTGTACTTTACGAATTTGCTTGCCGATATCCATGGGTGCGAGTGACCACATAACATCAGCTGTACCTACTGGATGCTCATCTACTGCTTCAATCTCAAAAAACCAAAATACGACTTTAAGGACCAGTAAAAAAATGTAAGTATTTATTTTGGAAATCTATTCATTCTTCGTCATTGGTTGCATTCAATCAAGTACTATACAGTATTCGTACATAACAGAAATAGACCAATAAATACTCGTCGTAATTTATTACCGCAGAACATAAAGAGGACGGAGTTAATTAGTTTAAGTGACATCTTGTTTCATCAAACCAACTGCGAATCCTGTTAGCTATAAATAACATTTTATCTCGTAATCCAATGCAGCAATTAATTCGCTTAGCAATAATTATACAATCAACCGTTGTCGTATATCTTCGTCACTATCTTAATTAAATAAGCAGTTGTCGACCGCTTGTGCGCCATTTGCTAAAACAATACGCGGGAACCTCTAAATACTTTGCCACTCATAAGTGATGCAATCCGTATAATATAAATAATGGTACATCTATACTAATATTGCAGAGTTTGTTTGTTTGGTTCAACCCGCTAGTCTTAGTATACTATCTTTATAATTTTGACAGGTGGTAGAACCAATGTAGTTCAACCGGGGAAGTACCACCGCCACAACTATTTCTAGCGAGAAGCAGTTCTTGCGTTTCGGTGGAAGGATGTGGTCGCCGGCTCACATTTATATGAGGCGACCATCTCAGTCCTCGGGACTGGCAACGCATCTGTGATAGACTTCATATAGAACCCCAGAAATGGGTGAAGCCGCGGCAATATCTTAGTAAATAATAAAGACATTTATTTTTTTTGGTATTTTTGTGCTGATTATGTTAATAATCGCATATGTAATAATCGCATAAAACTACTAAATTTAATTCAATGTATGAACTAACATATTTGGATAGTCCATATTTTTAGGAGGACTTGTGGTCTATATTTTATTAAAAGCTGGTAGACAAGATGGTTATGTATCAGAAGTAATTATAATTTGGAACTACTTTATTTTAATGTAGGCGGAACCAAATAGTGTTGGAACAGTTCATAAACTACTTTACGGGCAAATTTTCAAACGTGGCGTGTAGAATCAGATCTACATAATACAGACTCTATCTGAATACTCTTGAGGGTGGACTTGAATTTTTGTATTATGAAAGAAATATCACAAGTTATAGAAGTTTTTAGGGTTTCGTATCCAAAGGGTAAAAACGTTGCCCTATTTTTTTATAAGGATGAAGTAGCAAACGAGCATGCAGTCCATCTGATGCTAAGTGGTCACTACCGTCCATGGAAATCTGTGAGCAATTTTATATTGAACAGGGGTTCTATCTGAAGTCAGCCACAGATGTGTTGCTACTCCCGAGGACTGATATGGTCGCCTCATATAAAAGTGAGCCGGCAACCACACCCTTCCAACAAAACGCATAAACTGATTCACGGTAGAAATAGGTGTGGCGGTGGTACTTTCCTGGTCGAATTACATTGGTTCTACCACCTGGCAAAATTATTGCAAGAAACTTAAATTGTAAGAGAAAATGATGGGTTTCCCACAATCAAGGCTTTACCTAGAGTATGTACTAAGTTAGATGTAGTAGTTAGATATATTCTAAGTAAACTTGGCAACAGTGGTTTATGGCAACGCAGGTGTTCTTCAAACTGCATTTATGCATACGTAATGTGGGAATGTATTTCCATTCATTGGTGTGAAGGCTTTATGAATGGAATAAACAGTGCCTTGAATGATTCAATGAGTGGTTCATAGAATTTAGATATTTACAAGAAAATAAAATAAAAGAAAATCTGTGTCTTATCAGACGGTACCTGCTTACATTACATTACATACAGTTCACCAGATGTGAAGTGGATATTGCTAATCATAAATATCTGTGACCAATTCCACCAAAGATTTAAACTTGAGTAGGTACTAAGACGGTCGTCTCGCATGAAAATTACACTCTTCCACCGAAAGGAAAACTAAATACTCAACGCCAGAATTGGGATGGTATCTCCCCAATGGGACCATACTTGTTCTACTACTTTTCAAAGTCACCATGAATAAAGAATATACAGGGTGTAAACGACAGCGTACCGAATATTAAAAATATGGATTCCTGACACGATTCTGGTGCTTATGGCGT
>DWNE01001003.1:0-24083 GCA_018249875.1 Cecropterus toxeus | reverse complement strand
TCGTGTTTGTGTGTCCATGGCACCCACGACACAGGAGAAAATCCTAGTGTGGGGTTATGAGTGTAGAAAGCGTGTTTTTTAAACTAAATGTATCATAATAAACAAAAAAATGTATATACCCATTTGAGGCAGTCGGGTTTTTGTCTTAGTATTTTAATAATATTACTAGTTTGTGTGTATATTCATTTTGGTGATTTTAGATAATTAATAGATCCTCTCTCTGCTCTGATCTCTGATCTGCTCTTACTCTAGATTTAGTTCGTTAATAATCTCGTTTAGAACCCTGAAGAAGAGATGATGCTATGTAGGTTGATATCACACGACATATTTTAATAAAGCGAATATATTGTTTCAGATATAAAATAGAAGTAGAAGCAGTTTTATATCTAGTAGGTGTATATTATCAAAATGTTGGTACAGTTTCCTTGACAAGTAACCGTATATCGCAAGGAGAACCCGAGAACGAAGAAGAGAATAGATCGATAGATAAAGGAAAGAAGAAAAAAAGAGAAGATATAAATAGAAAAATGGACACAAAAAACGATGCACACGCAGACGACATCGAACTTACCGTTCAGGGAAGTAATAAGCCGAGGTAAGTTAATTGTTTTATTAATCTCTCCTCATCGTATTATTGCCCTACTGCTGGGCAAGATGAAAATTTGGAGACTTCACACAGCTTGGAGAAAATTTACTTTTTTTAGAAAAATCTTAAGTGTGTAGGTTTCTTTACCGTAACAGTGATTATTGATTTTTAATGTAACATAACTTTAAAATGAAAAATCTGAGGTGCGTTCTTAGGACTCGAACCTCGAACTCTAGATTGAAAGGCCGAGTTTCAACCATTCGGCTGACACTTTATCAATAAACAAATTGGTGACCTGCTTGGCAAAGCGGAGTAGATATGGGTCAGACAGATATCTGAATGATAAATTTACATTTCTTTTCTTACTGTTTGTGAATTCATCTTTGTGTGTCAGTGGGACCCACGACTCAGGACAAAATTCAAAAATTATAATTATCAAAAATTTAGAGTACCTATATGTAAAGCATATCTCGTTTGATTTATCGTCAGAGTTTAACGCACATTGCAAAAGATATGCAAATATGTAAGACGAGTAAACGTATTAAAGTAAAGTTATTACAAATTAAGTTGACAAGGACATTGGAATAATAGATAGTATTCACCCCTAGAATAGTACCTATAGTGAATTCACCCACTTGGAAGTAGCTTTCTCACTTCTTGTTGTACTAGTTTCGTATTCATGATTTCGATTAGAGTTTTCATTTAGCGTATTTATTAAATTATTATTTGTAAGAGAAAATTATTATATATATAATTATACTGATGCTACAAGCAGTTTCCAAAACTCGAAACTTTAGTATCCAGCATCAGTGTTGAGCATTAGAATCAAACGTATGTGTGTCTCATCTTATAAGGAAACTACTAGTTTTTGCATGAAAGAATAACATACATACATACTCATACACATTCGACTTTATAATATTAGTAAGATGAAATTTCGCTGCAGATTATAATAAATTGTGAATATTTCCTTGTGGTTGACACTTGAGCAGTGCCAAAGAGAATATTTCGTAAGCGAACGGTTGAAATTATGCGTACATTATAAAAGGATATATCAAAAGTTTAGAAAAAATAATAATTTCATAATATTTTTGCAGCGATGTGGCAACGAAATCCGACTTGCCCGAGCGAGGTTCTTGGGCTAGCAAGCTCGACTTCATCCTCTCTGTGATCGGCCTGGCCATAGGCCTCGGCAACGTGTGGCGATTTCCCTACCTCTGCTACAAAAATGGCGGTGGAGCCTTCCTCATTCCGTACTTCCTCACGCTATTCCTTGCTGGCATCCCTATGTTCTTCATGGAACTCGCTATGGGACAGATGCTGACCATTGGCGGGCTTGGTGTCTTCAAAATTGCTCCGATTTTCAAAGGTATTTAAGATTTTTTCATTTTTGTTCAATCTGCCTGTTTTTATTCAAGCTTTTATGTATATACAAAAAAGTGAAAATTTATGTTCGCATGCAATTCTTTCAAAAGTGAAATATTTCTTTGTATTAATAACTTTATGCAGACATAAAATTTTATTAATACAATGTACGATATTCTAAAATCCATTAAATATTTTGATAAAAAGTTTCTCGATATCATTTTGTAAATCCATTTCATCTCCAAAGTAACAAAAGAAGATAAAAATTAACAATGGTTCAAAACAAGTAAAATCCAGCCTCTTATTGCCAAAAACACAAACGCTTGAATTTCGTGGGGCCATTCTACAATACCCTGAAAACAATCCTGAGGACACAGAAACAGTAGACAAATGTTTCCTTCACAAAAGGCATAATTATACTGAAACGTCCGGTCGACCCTTTCAATGTCTTTTCAGATAAGGCCTTTATTTTGATGAATTCAGAATTTGTTGAATGTTACTGACAATAAGCTTGCACGATATAATAAACTGGGCTAATAATAACGAATTACCAATTTTGGAAGTTAATTATAATTAACCTGTTTTAAGTGTCACTATGTAATCCATGAACAAATTTTTCCTTGCTGTCTTTTTTTCTTTAATAACGATAGTTAGTTGCCTCCCACAGCATCGACGGAAACAGAGGGATTTGTACCATTTGAGACCTGTACCACACGCTACTTTTGTCCTTATCGGATCTTCTTAGTTGAGATTGTGTTCCGATCTGGTGGTAGTGTAAACAAAAATATTATAACTGACATTTTGACAGTGGATCTGTAGGCTTATACTAAATAAAGACATTTAATTTTATTTCATTTCAATCGTACAAATTCGTTGAAAAAAGCAATACTTTCATACTTCTGCGATATAAAGCTCCGTTTAAATATTTTTTTAACTCCTTGATATTTGTTCAGGTATTGGCTATGCAGCAGCTGTAATGTCTTGCTGGATGAACGTCTACTACATCGTCATCCTGGCCTGGGCTATCTTCTACTTCTTTATGTCAATGAGATCAGGTAATATTTACAGTTTAAGTTTTGAATCTATCTCTGTTCAATCTAAATATTTATTTTATGTTATCCTTATCATAATAAAATGCATAGTACTGATGGAATAAGGCTTAGAAAAAATCGTTCTTTTTTACAACTACTGCCTTAATACTGTTTTAATCTTGTCTAGTAGTTAGAACTAGGAACGAATGAATTTCTACTTCAAAGGTAACTTGATCGTATATGATCCCTTTCTTTGCAACTATCCCAAGATTTTATTCCTTTAACAGAGGTACCCTGGCGCAGCTGCGACAACTACTGGAACACGGACAGTTGCGTGAACCCTTACGACCGAAGAAACCTGTCCTGCTGGTCTTCACCCGTAGACATGACCACATTCTGTACCCTGAATGGAAAGAACATCAGCAAGGCTGTGCTGTCTGACCCGGTTAAGGAATTCTGGGAGTAAGTATGATTGAACGTTGGAGAAAATTAATTGCTTAATTTCATATGAGAACTAACCTCGGGATATCTCCCGAGGTGCGAAGCGTTGATTCCAACGCTTCTTTGATTGCCTTCAGATAGAACCTTAGTTATAACAATAATTATGAGGTTACTTACAAATGTCTGGGCGGCAATGATTACTTATTAGCAGGTAGACTGCATGTTTGCTACTTAAATTTTATAATAAAAGTATAAAGAAAGTATGTTCGGTTTGTTTATTATCTTAATCCTAGTAATGGGTCAAATGTAGTTTTAACTTTGTGTATTTTAGTTATTAACGTATTTTAGTTTTGGTAAATTAAGTAAAGTAAATTTTGGTTACGTATATAAAACTGATAACGACCAAGCCTTCATAAATCGTAGAGAGATGTCACAAAAAGTAAATGATATTTGTGATTTTAATATGTTACGCGTACTTACTCACGATATGCTGATGAATAAAATGTATAAATTCCGTGATAAAATTAGTCTAAAATCAGATATTTGTGATGGTTATTATAATACTGTACTGGTTATTAAATTTTAATGGAAAGGGTGTTACAACTTTGCGTGATTCTCATGCGAGTACTGAACCATTAATTTCCCAAAATAACCTCATCTTTATGCATGAGACGCCAGTTTGGATAAGTTTTCAATCGATCATGTAAATATTGATTTAACTTCAGCCACGAATTTTTGGGAATGTAATTATGAGTTTGAACCATATTTGCATAAGTTAATTTCTCTCACGCATATTTATGTTGTTTTAAATCTTGTTTTCTTCGTCAATCCGCATTCGAGTAAGATGCGGCAACCATCCAAGTGTGGTGGTTATATGGTGTGATATTTATGTTTATAATTAGATATTGGATTAAATTCTGCGTCTGGAAGAGTATCCTTATGAACTACTCGAGCAAGGAGCTCAAGAAAATGAAAAACTGATAATCCCAACCTGTTAAATCTATATTAGTTCTTTAAAAAATCTGAATAAGAAAGGCAGTTAGAATTTCCTACCTTATTTTACAAGAAAATCGATGCGATGTTTTCTTAATGGCAATGATGACATCTAGACGAATTAACTCTAAGTCATTCAAATATTTTATGTATAAATTAATGCTCATTACATAAATATTTTTTTTTATTCATTTATTTTTATTTTACTTCGTCTAGTATTTTGCCATGATATCTATTTTACTATTATCTTTGTTTTACGTTGGGTTTTAGAAACTTATTCGTTTGATAGCCCCCCCTCTGCTTCTTATCACTCGTATTACTATTTTGGTACTTCTTTTCGTGGTTTATTTATATGATTTCATTATTTTATGTATAACCTTAAAGTTAACTTTTAGAATAAAGCGCGCATCCAATAAAGTGTAAAAAATGAAACAAATTAGTCATTGAGTTGTAACTTAAACATTTACTTTATCAGACGTCGTGCTCTCCAAATCTCGAGTGGCATCGAACACATCGGCAACATCCGCTGGGAGCTGGCCGGGACGTTGCTTCTCGTGTGGGTTCTGTGTTACTTCTGCATCTGGAAGGGGGTCAGGTGGACTGGCAAGGTCGTGTACTTCACTGCGCTGTTTCCTTACTTCTTGCTGACTGTGCTCTTGATTAGAGGTAAGTTTACATGTTTCTATTTTATTGTTGTCCACTATTTGCGATTTTTTGGCTAGAAATGCTGTTGTTAAAAGACGATATGTTACTTAAAATATAAGTAGTAAATAACGAGTCTCAACCTTTATCTGATGTGTATTTAAGGTAGATAACCTAACATTAGCTATCACATCAACTGACTATATTGCAGTGAATTATAAGTTACTAACTAACTTAATATTATTCTTAAACGAATTGGCCACAATAATTATATTTTTACGTTTACATAAAACTTGTTGTTAATCTGATAAAATATTAAATATTTAAATAAATATAATGCCATTTCATTTCATGATATTTTTCAGGAATAACTTTACCCGGAGCTATGGAAGGCATTAAGTTCTACGTGATGCCAAACATGTCGAAGCTGTTGGAATCCGAAGTGTGGATAGACGCCGTCACTCAAATCTTCTTCTCGTACGGATTGGGTCTCGGAACCTTAGTTGCTCTGGGGAGCTACAATAAATTCACTAATAATGTGTATAAGTGAGTTATGGATTAAACATACTTTTTTGTCTCAAGACAGTGTTAAGCTCTCTTGTGTTCTGGCGTCTGAAGGTTGGAATAAAATGATTAGGTATATGAGGTTGATCAACTTAATATTCAAAGATACGCATCTTTGATCTCTAATACGACTTGGATCGATTTTGAAGTTGATTATATGGTTGATTATATAGTTGATTCATGGATGCCTTCTACTACTTTGTTACATTAAATGCTAGGTAGTGTTTTTTGTAGTTAAGTTAAAACAAAATTACCCTTTATCTTTTTCTCAGTTGTATTGTGTCGTTAACTTGATTAATAAATTTTCAGGGACGCTCTGATTGTCTGCTCAGTAAACTCCAGTACTTCAATGTTTGCTGGATTCGTTATCTTCTCGGTGGTCGGCTTTATGGCCCATGAGCAGCAAAGGCCAGTTGCTGAAGTGGCTGCATCAGGTAAATATATATCTACCATGTCTAAGTTGATTCAATTGAGTCTTCTTATTATAATGTTACGGTAAAAATAGGTATACCAATATGAACAAAAATTAAAAGGAATAGAAGTGACGCCAGTTAAACTAAAGATAGTTTTGTAAATTGGACACGTTTAATACAAAGTATATTTGTTTATCGACACTATTGGGTATTTACAGAAAATTAGGACGACGTTATTAAAAATATAGGCATTTTGACCATGAGAGCTTAACACAAACTTAATTTTGTAAGGTTGTCTGTATGGAAAATAAATTTTCATTTTTTTTAAATAGTTACGTAGCAGAACTCATTATTAGTAATATAATGTCTTTCAGGTCCCGGTCTAGCCTTTTTGGCCTACCCATCAGCGGTGCTCCAACTTCCTGGTGCCCCACTCTGGTCCTGCTTGTTCTTCTTCATGTTGCTGCTCATAGGTCTCGACAGCCAATTCTGTACTATGGAGGGCTTTATCACCGCTGTCATTGATGAGTGGCCTAAACTCTTGAGGAGGAGGAAGGAGATCTTCATTGCCATTACTTGCATTATATCGTACTTGGTTGGATTATCTTGTATTTCTGAGGTGAGTTTGACTGTATATATCAACTGTAATAGTGATTATAACATTATGGTTTTCTAATGGAAGCTGGTCTCTTCTTAGAATGATAAGGGTATAGTTAGAAATCCACTGCGTTGGACGAGTGGATTGGTAGACTTTCACATTTTTGAGAACTTTTTAGAGAACTCCTATCAAGTAGCTTTCTTCGTAACATCGTCTTTCATCCTTATATCTTTTGATAATTAATTTATAATCTGATTGAAGACCTAGAGGGTACTTTGATCTAGTACTTCACTCCCGGTTTCCTATAGTTAGAGTCCAAAATTTATTCTAGGCTATCATTGCACCGGGAGAAAATTATTGAGAGTTATAGATTAGAAGTTATATTTGTTTCAATATGTAATTTCTAGTATCTTCTAATAGCAGAACCATTAATATTATACGCATTTCATCAACGTTATACTGATGTATAAAACACAAATCTTTACCATTCTCAGGGTGGCATGTACGTTTTCCAAATTCTGGACTCCTACGCCGTGTCTGGCTTCTGTCTGTTGTTCCTGATCTTCTTCGAGTGCGTCTCCATATCCTGGGCTTTTGGAGTCAACCGCTTCTATGACGGCATCAAAGAAATGATTGGCTACTATCCTACTATCTGGTGGAAGTTCTGTTGGGTTGGCTTCACGCCTGCCATTTGTATAGTAAGTTTTTTTTAAATATACCCAAGCATTATTTTTCTTTCAATGTAATAAGATCGTTCAATTCTTATAGCCGAAACAAAAAACGTACCGTAAAAATATTACAACAAAAAAAAAAAACAGAAAATGGTAAGTAAAGTGTACATTTGTACCTATTCTCCATTTACTGAAGCAACTGAAAAAAAAATAGAGTCATTGATACAATCAATTCTTAATGAGTATGTATCGAAAAATTGGAATACAAAACAAAAATATTTTTGTTGCAGTTAAATTGTCAATGTAGTGGTAGTCATTGAAAACATTTGTGCTAGCGTAAAATCAAATTACATCAAAAATAATATTTTTGTAATTTCTCAGAGCGTGTTCATCTTCAACCTGGTGCAGTGGAAGCCGATCAAGTACATGAACTATGAGTATCCGTGGTGGTCGCACGCGTTCGGATGGTTCACTGCCCTCTCCTCCATGCTGTGCATCCCCGGGTACATGATCTACTTGTGGCGTGTCACTCCTGGTACCAGGATGGAGGTAGGTTTTGGTTATTATACATACTTGTAAATTATCATGGTCGATATCCCGCTTAAGACAGTTGATAGAGTCTGGACTGGGATAAAGTACAGAGATTTTTTAAAGAAGGTACATAAACCTTTCTTTATCTTCTGCATTGAATACTGAATCATAATTAACTCAAACTATAAATCGGAAGAGAGGCGATAGTGTAAGGTTCGATCTGAGGTTTTGTTGAAGAAGTGAGTTTAGGTTACTTTTTAAAATCTGATACAAAACAAAACAAACCTCATCTCAAAAATCAGTCATACATTAACAATAGTGAATCGCAGCTAAAAAGGAGAAATAGGAGAGGCGTCAGCCGTGGATAAACGTTAAAATTATACCACAAATATAATTAATAATAATCATAATGTTTCATCTTATCCAGAAATTCCACACAATCATCCGAATTCCCGAGGACGTCCCGGCGCTTCGCACGAAGATGCAGGCGGAGGAACAAGCGAAGCACGCGAAGGCTTAACTGAATACTTAAAATAAGGATCTCAGGGGAGTAAGATTGAGATTCGAGTATGTTAGTGATGAGAGTTGCCATTTTTGGACAAAATTAAGCGGTCAATGTGAATTAACTTGCTCAAATGGGTATTCATAGATTGAGGTCCATTGTGATAAATGTTCTTTTGGTCAAGACCTCTGAAGAGAAAGTCTTATATAGAAATAATAAATTTGTTGCTTGCTGTCATATTGAATACTATTTAATTAAATGCTGATCACAAAAAGGCAAATTGGAATTATCTGAGTTTATATTTGACGATATCAACGTCATTGAGTTAAATATTTTTACAGACCTGTAGTTTTTTGTAAACTTCAAATACAAATTATAGATAGAGCTGAAACAACTTCAAAAGGGCAACTCTACATTACTGTGACGGAAGGATTAGAGTAACAGAAAGAGATAACATTGAAATATAATGAACGTCTGTTACTCGTTTTAATCAATATATCGAATATATTATGTTAAAAAATATAGCATTTTAAGAATTACGCACAATATTTCACAATAATCGATGTGCCAATTATAATTATGTTGTAGACTAAGAATAATTATATTATAATCTATAATCAGTAGCTATTATTATTATTTTAATTTAAAGTATAATTTTATTTTATTTTATAATATAATGAAACGTGCCATTAATTAACGTTTTAATTATAATTAATAATTTAATATTGCCGTTTTTTTTCGTCTCGTTTTGGGTGCGTCGCGACGCGTTCATGTATGTTTGTAATTTGCGCTATATTTGTGTTTAGTTTTAGAAATAGTTTTTTAATAATTAATTGTTAGCGTTTAAGATCTTGATGTTACTATCTTTATTATCGTCTTCCATGTAGTAAATGCTTTATATAAAGAATATTTAGCTGTTATAATATATATCGCGTTAGTATCTACAAGTATTATGGGGTAACCGCGTATTTTCACGAATATAAATATTTAATATGACCATATCAAAGTTAATATTTCTAGGTCACTAAAATAACTATAATCTTCCATTAAAAGCTACAACGGTTATCCTCGGAGGACTTAACTGATTAGTCATAATTGATGTTAGACTATTTAATTTATTATTAAATATATTCATTATTAATAATAGGATCTATATTAAAACGCAACGGGACGCGGACGATTTTGAATCTTTATGGTGTTTTGGTAATCATATCTAAAATTTTAATATACATGAATAATCCATTTATTAAAAATATTATATACTAGTAGCATAAAGTTATAACGATAACATAGGCCTATTATGCATTTTATAATAATATTTGTTGGTTGTCGTTAGAATAGCAACTAGAGTAAGAAATCTATTTATTGTTTAGTTCATTGATTTATTCTGTTTTTAATCACTTTTCAAGATCATTTACATTTAATATCTCTATTGCTCACTGTGTTCCAATTGAGACCAAGTATTCATGTCAAACTGTCATTATTAAATTTTATAAAAATGAAATATTCTGTAAATTTTTACACTTCCATTTTAAAATATAACCCTTTTTGAACTTATTTTATTAAAATTTATTAAACAGAATCAAAGTTTCAGAATGTCTTTTATATATTTCATTTACATGAAATATCACAATTATTTAAATTAATTTAAAATATATTGACATATTTTCTATATCTTTATCTAATTAATGGTTAAAGTGTAGTGCGTTAAAATGAAATATTTATTCTATATTCAAATTTGATAGGTAAATTTTATTAAAACAAAAATAGCAACAGTTACGTAGCGTTTCAAATATATTGCTATTTATTAAGACTTTTAAATCAATAGAAATATTTTATTTTAAAAATTAAGCACGTGTTACTGCATATATCATTAAAAAAAATTGCACTACTATAAAATCAATGTTTTAAACTACATCGAATTTTACATTGAATTTTGAAGAGCTAACTGTGCCAAAACAACAATATCTGGATTTTATTAATTAAAAATAGCGTAAAACTATAACCAAATGAAAACTATTTTATATTAACTTACTTTAGAATTAATTTTAAGTCTTAATTTAGTGAAATATTATTATGTACTTTACTGTTGGGTTAATTAAATTATCTCTAGAAATATAATAAAAAATGAAAGATGAAACTTTCACATCTAATATTTCACTTGAAAAATATGTCATTATTCAATGTCTTGAATCAATGCAGTTATTTGTTAAAAACAGCTGCAGATATATGTTTGTAATGTATTAATGTTATTAAAAAAATGTTCATGTAACATTTGCAGCAGCAAACGAGTATGAAGTTCTAGTAAATGGTCACTGCGTCCATGAACGAGAACATCTGTAAGCATTTTCACATAGATCGGCATTCTATCTGAATACAATCCATCTCAGTTCTCTGGAGAAGTAAAATTATTCGCTTCTCCAGAGAACTGAGATAGTCGCTTCAAATAAAAGTATCCCGTTGATTACAACCTTCCATCGAAACGCAAGAACTGCTTATTGGTAGAAATAGGTGTCACTACAAGATTTATCGGAGATAGTATAATAAACCCATACTAATTATAATAAGGAATATATTTTATTAATTCGTTTTATTATTATTAATTACATAATTTGTAAACAATAATTAATGTACGGCGGGACAACACATTTTGTTTTACAATTATTAATTATATTAAGAACAAATAATTATCATATGTCTATTAAATAAAACACATATCTGATATTACAAGAATAACAAACAGTTTTATTTGAAATTAAAAAAAATATTTAAATGTTTACAAAATAGTTATAAATAGCGATTTATTTATTTCATTAAATAGTAAAAGTATTTGGTTGTTTCATTTGATATACTTGTTCTTTGTTTTTTCTTTTTCTTGTCTGTTCCTTGCCCTTTTTTAACTGATACTTAACTGGTGTTTTATCATTTTATTGTATTCACTTGCTGTTGTAAAAGTCATGTACTCAGATCCATAAATAGGTTTTAGTCGAAGAATTAGTGGAAAAACTGCATTGTTAAGGAAGGTAGTAGAAGCTTTTGTTGTTTCACTCCCAAGGCTTTAAGGCCGCACTTACCAGTACATGTACTGCATGTACTCATTTGCTAATTGTTTGTTGTGAAATCTAAACAATAACTATACGTTTTCCAAATTTCAGAGCAATTTATTCATAGAAGTTCAAACAAAACAAAAACTTTCATTAACTTATATTAATCTAATTTTCTCGAACTTTTACATGGTTTCTTGCAGAAAATAATTCATTTTATTAATACGACCTCCCTCTTACGTAATTCCAAATTTGACCAATATTTAGATAATAGAAAACGAATGGCTACGTACAAAAAATATAAACAGTAAAACCAGTACAATAAAAACCAGTCCATATGTAAACACATGTAGTCAGTTTCTCTTTTAAAACATTCCGTATGATGATATATTTGTCTAAAAATGTGACACTTGCAATGTTTAGAAGGCTTCGTCCAATGAACAGCGATTTTTAATTGCGAGCTTTTAGTGAATAGTTTTTTTGGAGAGGATAATAGATAATATTTCAAGATAATATACCTGTAAGGTCAATCATAATAGTTTGGTAGGAAAACTAAGAAAAAAAAAATCACCTGAGCTAATAAAACTATTTAATTTTAAATTGGTTATACTTTCATAGATTTTTTTCAATATAAATTACATAGATTTTAATGAATCATAGACTAAATGATAGCTAAGATAAGGACTATATCAAAAGTTATTATCCTTAGGTAATCCTGTAAATTAAATTCAGTTGTTTCAGTTTGATAAGATTTCAAACACAAAAAATTAAAAAAAAAAAAACTATAATAATTTCCTCCAAAAATTTTTTTTGCATTTATATGAACCAAATACTAATGTTACATCAGGATATGGCCTATCCGATTTATTACTTTTGGTTTCATGCGATTTAAACACACAAGACACAGGCAGCTTGCTTTGTTTTACTCGATATTTTTATATGTTTTATTTGAAAATTACAAAATATTGCGTAACTGAATAAGAATCAAACCATACTGTTTAAGGAAGAAAGAAAAATAGTTTATTCGATTCAGCCTACAAACATATAAAATGATACTGACCCGCGTGGCGGAGCGGTCACCATACCATTCTAACACGCAGTCCCGGGTTCAATCCCCGGCCAGACAGGCGTCTGAATGATGAGTTTGGATTTCTGTCCTGGGTCTGGGTGTTTGTGTATTCTTCTTTAGGTGTCCATGGCACCCACGACACAGAAGAAAATCCTGTGTGGGGCTATGAGTGTACAGCGTCTTTAAAATACTTAAAAATAACACTATTTTTTTACATAACATTAACCGAAAAGGTTTTCACTCATAGGACGCAATAAAAAATAAATCGCTGTTAAACCCGCTCGTATTCGCCCACTGCTTTTTAAATACAATAGTGTCGTAGGTGTTAGCACCTGTTTTGGACCTTTTAGTATTCTGTTGCTAATCGGTGTCGGATGGTTCTATATTTTATGATGTAATCAACCGAACATATTACCTTGGGACCTTGCAAATAGTAACGGAGATATAAGATATGAAGTATGTGGTAATACCAGTCAGCCCCAGATCTTCAATTATATTTAGGGGGGGGCAAAGCTTAAAAATGCCGCCCCTGCCCCCTTAAATTTCTTTTTACCATCATTTCAGCTATCAAATGTCCAATAATTGGTGGTCATTAAAACGTATACGTATCAAGAGTTCCACTTCCTACTGACTAGGCGTTCCAATGGTCAAAGTTAAATCAATGATGAGTTGCCCATTCGTATGCAAGATTTGAATTTGCCGCCCTCTAAACTTGCCGCCCGGGGCGTAGACCCCGTTTTGCCCCCCTTGATCCGGGGCTGATATCAGTACTTACTCGACTGCGTCAGGAGGAGAGTTATATTTTTCGAGCGTAAGTTTGCATTTGTTTGGCACGTTACAGCTCAAATGGTTTGACAGATTATGACATATAACGTATAAAGAAAAAAATACACGAGTTCAAAAATACATTTTACTATATTATGTACAAATTAAGTAGGTACATGTACGTAAGTTTCATAGTTGGTCATGGTCACTGAAAGAGGCCTAAAGTGTACTAATCTTTATATTAGCACACGTTTCTAATTTCTTAGTCGTTTGTACTATTTTTTCTGATACCTAATAATAATATAATAAGTAATCATTTTGTATCGATACATGTAATATAAATTACCAATTAGCGGAGGATAAGGGATCGCTAAATGCTGAGGCCGTGAAGATTGAATAACACTGATTTAGGCCTTAGGCCATAGTCCATCGCCCAAGTGTGGGATTATAGGCGTGGGAATTCATAATTAAAACAAATTAAAATACTATAAAAGGTGCATAAAAGTAGGCAAGGTTGTTTGATGACGCCATAGTGACGTCTGTCTTATGAATTTCTTGAACTATGTTGCAATGCAGAATACATAATCAGATGACATTTAGTTAAAAGCAAATACTGTAGTTGTAAGCCTGTTACCATAGTTACCCGACTGTGTCAGAAGGAGGGTAATGTTTTTCGAGCGTATGTATGTTTGTTTGTATGTATGTCCATTTCTTTGGCACGCGCTACAGCACAAACTACTTTGGTTTGTGACGTATAGAAGGTAGTACGAGTAGAGTATAGTAGCGTGCAGCAGTTCTTGCGTGAGATGTAAGGGTATAGCTGTATAGCTGCCAGCAGATTTTTCTATGTGGCGACTATAGTGTTCGGGAGTAGTTATGCACTTGTGATCGAGTTCAGATAGAACCCCTGTTCTGTATTAAGTTGCTTACAAATGTCCATGGTCAGCAAAATACTGTCCTCTTTCTGCAGTCGGGTAAAGAGGAAATTAGAAGGAAAAAAAGAGAATTATACAAACCAAAACACTAACCCGCTAAGTTTCTTGCCCGTTCTTCTAAGTTGAGGTCGTGTTCCGATCCGGTGGTAGTAAAAGAACAATATTGTAACTGACAATTTGTAGGCACTCCCGTATAATTTGAAATCAAAATTTGACAATCAACTTTGCATTTTGGATAAAATGTACTTCTAATGATACAAAAACGATGTGAAAAGGTATTCGAGGCGACAACCCCCGGCAAGGGTTGTCGCCTCGAATAACAAGTGTCTTAAGTGTATTTTTAGAATTATTGGAAAATGATATAAATAAGACAAAAAAATAGTAGTGAAAATATGGAGAACATAAAATTTTACATAAAAAAGTTAACTGAGTTAGGGAGTATTTAACTGGACTATAGGCCGAATACGAAACAAAAACATTTAATTTCATTAAGTACTAAAGCAGACTTAATTATAAAGCTTGTAAAAATAGATATTTGAGTAAGTAATTAACGCTTCATCTCACATTATGTAAGATTTTTCAAATTCCCGCACAAAACCATTCGTTCACAATCGGTCGTTTCATCCCTCAGGTGGCATAATTCTCACCAGGGTTGCCACCCAGCTTTAAAAGGAGATATTCCTAAAACTGTGACAGAAATCGTGTCTTTCACATTTTTAGAGTTCCAAAGTGTAAAAACGGAACCCTATTACTGTCTGTCCGTCTGTCTGTCTCCAGGCTGTATCTTAAACCGTCATCTGTATCATAAACCGTGATAGTTAGACAGTTGAAATTTTTGCAGATGATGTATTTAAGGTGCCGCTATAACAAAAAATACTAAGAATAGAATTAAATAAATGTTTAAGCCGAGATCCCATACAATAAAACGTATTTTTTTTGCTGTTTTTTATAGAAAATGGTACGGAACCCTTTTTGCGCGAGCCCGACTCGCAATTCGCTGATTTTTAGGGTTCCATAAGCCAAATGACAAAAATCGGAACCTTTATAGATTCGTCATGTCTGTCCGTATGTCACAGCCACTATATTCGGAAACTGATAAGATTACAGAGTTGAAACTTGGTAAGTAATTGTATTCTGCAAACCGTTTTCCGAATTGCAAAAATATAAAATAATATATTAAAGTAAGAGGGGGGCTCCCCATATATAGAAAGTAGTCGTGTGGGGTTTATAGAATGGTATTTAAAAATGAAGTTGAGGTTTCTAAAACCATTTTTCTTAAAGTCGATTGTTTGAGAGATAAGCCCTTTCAAAGCGGTAAAATGTGTGTGCCCCCCCCCCCCCCTTCTAACTTTTAAACTGACGAAAATTGGTTTGAACAACGGTTGATAGTTTTTGAGATATAGCACTTTTTCAAAAATCGAATACTTAGTTTCTGAAATGGTCTGGCTGTTTATGCCTGTATGTTGGTACCTGCAAATCGAGGATTTGATCAAAAGATTAGAAATATTCAATAATCTGTTAATCATAAAATAAACAAACGGTCGAATTTACATTGTACTCTGATTTTTCGTTACGTGCCCACAATCCCCGATTCCCGGGAACATTCTGGAGACGATCACAAAATTCAGAAAGTTTAAATTTAGTTGTTTAAGCTGGGTCTAAATTGCTAACATATAAGACATCCATGAGTAGGAGCGAAAGAATTTGTCCGAACTAAACGAGTGGCAACCCTACGCAGTATGCTAATATTGTAACCACATCTTCCGTTGTAGTTCCTACTACTTTGCCAAGCGATTTCCAACTATAAACCTTCAAAAATAAAAGCGATATTGCAGTGCATACAACATTCTAGTACTATAAGTATAGTCTATGTTCCAACTAGCAATTTCGATGTTATGTTCATAGGTTTAAAGGCGATATTCCTTTAAAGGGTACGAGAGGAGGCATATGACAGTTCCCATGGCTATGGAGTTTTTGTTTTGATAGGGTTTGGTGTTATGTTTAATTTTAATTTGTAAGGGTCCTACCCCGATCGCGGTTCGAATCCGTTTTTATTTTTTTACGTTTGCGGAAAAGATTAAAACGGTATTTGGATGAGGGTTTGTATGGCTTGGGAAGGTACTTTGATTTCAGTTTTGAAAGTCCTTAGTATGAGTTTACGTTTTTACAAAAAAGCAAAAAGCAACGTAATCACGTTAAAACTAAAAACCCGACTTCTTAAAATCGATTGATAAGCCTTTGTTTTCTGTTCATCGTTTTTAATCATCCAGTTTTTTGTTGTTTTAATAATATATTTCATTTAAAACTATTTATGACTTTTCGTCAAAATAGGAACATAACAGTATTATAACATATACATTTATTTTGATATGCATATTAAATATAATAAACTAAATATGACAAAAAAATGGCAAAATAACAAACAAAAAAAAATTACCTCCTTTTCGACTTTATTATTATTTTTGCATGCGCCATTTTCAAATATTATATAGTCTACGTAACTATTCAATAAAGGATGAATATAATGATATGTCATATGTCACAATCCGTCAAGTCGTTTGTACTGTGGCGCGTGCCAATGAAATGATTCCGCGTGATAAGACGTACTATAAAATTCAAAACGCAACGCTATTAATTGACATAGGCGTGACGTCACAATTCATCCCCTCACAGGAGAGTAATATAGAGTCAACAACATTTAAATGTTATAAACGATGACGTTACTATGAAACGCGCCGAAATAGCTGCGTTTAAATCGACCTAATATTTTAAGTTCAATTTTAAATAAATATTAAAAATTGCATCAAAATGATAATAAATTAATACAAAAAAGTATTTTTAAAACAAGCTTTTTTTCCGCACCGTATTGAATTCTACAAATTAAGCTCTTCCACTTGATACCCATATTGGATGGGTTGGACAAAAATATGTATTCCGCCATTTTGTTGCGGCGGCCATTTTGGATTTACAACAATATTGATTATATATGATAGCATTGTCATCAGCACTTATTGTGTATTCCAAATTTCAGCTCAATCGGACTCTGAGAAGTGGGTTAAATTCAGCTTGCAAGATTTGATCTAAACATGCTTACATAAAAATATTGCAAGTTAAAAAAAAGCTTTTAATAAAAACGGGACCCTATTTCTAAGACTCCACTGTCCGTATATCCGTCTATCTGTAAACAGTGTCTCGTAAACTGTGATAGTCAGTTGAAATTTTCACAGGCAAAGTATTCCTGTTGCCGTTATAACAACAAATACTAATAAATATTTAAGGGCTCCGATTCACCAAATGTGATGTTTCGCCGTTTTTTTTATAGATAACGGAACTCTTTGTGCGTGAATCCGACGCACTTAGCCGGCTTTTTGTAAAAAAACTAACTACTGTATTCTAATATCATAAATAAATAATATCTAAAATAAAACACATGCGCACACACACGCGCTTTCTACACTCATAGCCCCACACTAGGATTATCTCCTGTGTCGTGCCATGGACAAGGACGAAAACACAAACACCCAGTCCCAGAACAGAAATCTAAACTCATTCTTATTTCTGTCTTGCCGGGAATCGAACAATTGTAATTAATAATTATATTGTATTCCAAATAAAATGCAATGTAAAAATTGTTAATAATTTTGTAGGGTTAAAAAAACATAATTTTAAACATAAGTTTAAAAAACATAATTTTGTAGGGTTTTATAAATAGTTGACATTTGCACGCCGACTGTGGCAGAACATACTGGGATTATAACATACTATTACATCTTTGAATTTGAGTTTGAACCCGGGACCCATTACGCGTCAGACCGGTATGGTGACCGCTCCGCCACGCGGGTCGTCAAACATGCATATTCCCTATTCATTTAATACAGCTAATTACAATAACGTAATTGTCAATTACTACGCCTATAAGACGCCCCTATAAGCCGCATGTGTAACAAGGTAAAGCCTTATGTTAAAGCCTTTGGCGCCCGATACACCTGGGCGCTGTTTCAAATCGGTCGCAGGTGTGTACCCATTAGACCTTGTATCATTTGTCATTTTTATTTTGAAGAAAAGGCTATATTGAAACATCTTAACAACCCATTTTTACCCGACTGCTTCAGAGGGTAATGTTTTTCCAGCGTATGTATGTGTATATGTATTTATGTATGTATGAATGTATGTATGTATGTATGTATGTATGTATGTATGTATGTTTGTATATATTATGTCCATTTCTTTGGCAGGAGCTTTAGCCGTCGTTAACGGATTGTGGGATATGGAACGGTTCCTATAAGCACCACTCCACACCAGACCAGACCATAGGAACCCCAAATCAGCTGTTATTAGCAGAAATAAGTGTGGCAGTGTGGATTCCGGAGTGAACCACAAAGAGTACAAACCTTCGGAATAAACGAGATAAATACTTACATTTTAAGAATATTAAAACAAAAAAACCGATCGATTCATAATGATACGATGAAGTAAATGTGTTATAATATATATTTTTTTAGAATTGTCTATTTATTAGCTCTAATTTGATACCAATATTGCAGAGGTAATAAAAAAATCGTTGCCCCCCCATTTTCCCCTATTTGCAGGTGCCATTTTTTAATTTTATAGCCCAGCTCACTTTTTAAATGGAACCATTCTAATGATATGTCACATGTTACAAGTTACAACCCGTTAAGCTCTTTGGGCTGTAGAGCGTGCCATAAAATAGACAAACATGCAAACACGCAAACACATGTTAGAAAAACGCTAGACTCCGTTTGACATAGTCGTATAAAAAGAAAAGAGAAAAAAAAATCTTATGTCCATTGCACAAACGGAAATCGAATGTGAAGACGCTACGAAAGGTTGTAGCGTTGTAGCTCTACGTCCTTCTACGAGATCTACAACAACCCCGTCTCATTAAATTTCAAGCCCTTTATTTGTTTATTATTAACTGACTGCGTTAGAAGTGAGGTAATGTTTTTAAGGCGTATATATATGTATTTTTATTCTTTGGAACGGTTTGCAGCTTAAACGGTTTGATGGATATAACATACATATGACATATCATTCTAATAGTCTCAGTTTGCAGTGTAACATAGGCTTTATAATTTAAATTGAAAAAGCTTTTTAAAGAAAACAAACGCTTTCTACACTCCTGCAGTAGGATTGTCTCCTGCGTCGTGGGTGCCATGGACACAAAAGACGAATACACAAACACCCAGGCTCAGAAAAGAAATCGAATCTCATCATTTACATTTCTGGCTGGCCAGGGATCAAACCCGGGACCCACTGTGTGTCAGATCGGTATGTTGACCGTTACGCCACGCGGGTCTTTAAAAACGCCGAAATGCTGCGCTATTTTCAATCGGCGCTACAACTTAATGTCGCTGCACCCCTTTCTGAATCACGCTAACAATTTTATTTCGTAACTTGCTTAAAAGCTCGAGTTTGGTATTTGCGAAATGAGAGGTCCGAATAGGGGCTAAAGTGATAACGTAATCAATTTTTGGAAATGCGTAAGTGTATTAACCCTTATGCCCCGATTTGTTTTATAATTATTTATTATTAATTTTCTGCGGTGTGTGAATCGCACACACACAACTTTTCTCGTCTTATGTAAAGGTAGGGGGAGGGGGGGGGGTAGTCAGAGATCCTGAAGAATCTCAAATCAATTCACCTTAAAATGATTTCTCAAATTCAATCTAGATATTTTTGCACCATTTAAAACAGAATCCCCACTTCCATCATTTAAAAATCCGACAGATACACAAACAGAGAAAATTATGGGGCCAAAGTTTGTATGTACGCAAACATATAAATTTATTCCGCCGAGCCCCATGTGTCGGTCCGCGTACAAACATGCCGGACAAACACGCTTGTATATAGAGATAATTTGGGATTTAGCTTAACGGTTCTCTGCTTGCATGAACGGGATCTTATATAGATATGATTTATTTTTATGAGTTGTACCCGTTTTCATGTATTTCGTACATTTGACAGCCTTTTAAGGTGAATTGATGTCCCCTTACACACCTATTGTTACGGTGAAGAAAAACATCGTGAGGTAAAATGCACACCTAAGAATTCTCAAAAAAAAGAGTTCTCCAAGGTGAAGTCAATTCGCACTTCACCAGCGCGGTGGACTATGAAATGAAATGAAATCTGAACCGGATCTGAACACGACCTCAACTGAGAAGATCCGGCAAGAAACTCAGCAGCATTGTCTTTTTGTTTATGTAATATATTTCCGTTTGTATCAGACTGCGTCAGAAGGAGGGTAATGTTTTTTGAGCGTATGTATGCATGTATGTTTGTTGTCGTCAAGCCGTTTGGGCTTGTATCCGTCAGGCCCAAACGGCTTGACGGATTGTGACGTATGACATTTCACTAGAATGGTCTCAACTTGCAGAGTGACATAGGCTGCATGATTTTTAAAAATGGCGCCTGGAAATAGAAGAAAAAATGGGGGGGGAGGGTTATTTATTATATCTTCAAGAATATTTTTTAATAAAAGCTAACTTCCGTATCAACTATAAGAGTTTAAATCTATGTCCTTTCGTCTATCGCTTTCTATATTATTACATATATGTAGAGCTATGATGGTTTTCAGCCACTTAATTCCTCCGTTGATAAATTCAGAAACAGTTAATATCAGCAGATGCAGTGCAGCTGTCGCCGAGTTAATATAGAAACGATTGCCAACAAGTGGCGCCCTCTGCACGCTGCAGGCGTAATCAATAACGCTACAGTTGACCGGAATGGATTTGAGAAATTGTTTTACCAAAGTTTTTAACTGAAGTTTCAATGATAAATAATTATTGGAACCCGACGGCGAGATGGAAGGTATAGTTTTTAAAAGCTTTTATTTAACTTGCAATTTTTGTATGTAAGTATGTTTTTTGTATGTAAGTGAGTTTAACTCAGCTGAATTTGGAACACACATTAAGTTCTGATGACAATGCAATTGTATGTTATCAATATAGTTGTAATTACGAAATGGCCGCCGCAACAAAATGGCGGAATACATACTTTTGTACAACCCACCCAATATGGGTATCAAGTGAAAGAGGTTAATTTGTAGAATTCAATACTGTACGGAAGAAAAAACTTGTTTTTAAAAATACTTTTTATATTAATTTTTTCAACCGTATGTACCTATGTATGTTTATTTCTTTGGCACGTGCTAAAGCCCAACTGGCTTGACGGATTGTGACGTATAACATATCGTCAGTATCGTCTTACTTTGCATAGTGACATAGGCTACATAATTTTTAAAAATGGCGCCTGGAAATAGAGGAAAAATGGGAAAACGAATTTGGGAGATATTTTTTACTATTTTGACAATATGGATATCAAACGAAAGCTACTCCAATAGACCAATCAAAATTATATAATATAATACACTTAGTTGACTATTTTGACAAAAACTTATATAAGCGCTAAATTAAATATATATAATTAGGAAGAATAATTCAGGCAGTCGAAAGGCAAACATACATACATACTTATGCAGTGAGATAGAAAAAATTGTTTCTGACGGGAATCTGTCGAGCTATTTATGCCACGCAAATCATTTAACGCTAAATCCAAAATTACTTCCATATAAATGTCTGTTTGTTCACAGTATTTGTGCACATGGGACCCGCTTACATTAATTTATGTTTGTAACGAACTTAATGCCCCGTAAAATGTTATAATAATTAGCATTACCACGATTAGATTGACGGTTTTAAACTAGTAACATCGGTTAAAACATTAAAATAAAAAACCCGACTGTTTTAAACGATTTTTTCGTTTATAATGATATATATTTTGTATTGAATTTAACGCTAATTTGAGTTTTAGTCAAAATAGTCATGTAAAAGTATTACAATATATATTTATTTTTGGTATAACCATATTGTCGTAATAGTAAAATAAAAACGTCCCCCCCCTTTACCTGTATTTCCAGGCGCCATTTTTAAAAAATATATAGCCTACAGCGCGTGCCATCGAAATGGAAATACATACAAACAAGGAAATATAAATACATATATACATACATACGCACGTTCATACATACGCTCGAAAAACATTACTCTCCTTCTAACGCAGTCGGATAAAAAGTCTGTCTAACTGGGAATCAAACTCGGTACCGTGTTCTGAGCGTCGCGGGCATTCAATAACAAAGTGGCAGCTGAGCTCTAAATCTTATTTGACCCTGTCAATTTATTTCACCCTTCATCAGAGTGTCTTTATTGAATAAAACATTCGTCATCCCCCTGCTAGGAAATGTTAACTTCATTTGCGAAGATCTTTTTTATAATGTAGAAGTATTACGAAGTCTTTTTTATCAGAACGAAGTAGCAAACGAGCGTGCAGTCCACCAGATGATAAGTGGTCACCGTTCACGCATATCTATAGGTAAGCAACTTCTGATGTCGATCAGACGATCACTGATTCTTTGTTGCTTTCAAAAACTAAGATGGTCGCCTCATATATAAGCGAGCCGGCAACGCTCCCCTTCAAACGAAACGCAAAAGTTGTTTCACGCTAGAAATAGGTGTGGCGGTCCTCCCCGGTCGAACTCCACTGGTTCTACGACCAACGGTTGTTAAATTGCGAATACGTTCCTGAAGCAGGCAAACGTAGATGTGGGAAATGTTGCCTTTTCGACCTTCGAACTGTTCTACCATCGTTAGGCCAGGTGGTAGAACCAATGTAGTTCGACAGGGGAAGTACCACCGCCGCACCTATTTCTAGCGTGAAGCAGTTCTTGCGCGAGGTGGAAGGGTGTGGTTGCCGGCTCACTTTTACATGAGGCGACCATCTCAGTCCGCGGAAGTAGCAACGCATCTATGGTCGACTTCATACAGAACCCCTGTTCTATATGAGGTTGCTTATAAATGTCCATGGGCGGCAGTAACCACTTACCATCAGGTGGGCTGCTTGCTCGTTTCCTACTTACTTCATATTAATAAAATAAAATAAATAGGCACTAAAATAAGACTTTCTACACGCATAGCCCCCACAGTAGGATATTCTCATGGGTACCATGGACACAAAGACGAATATACATACACCCAAACCCAGATTAGTATCTAAATTCATCACTCTGAACATGTCTGACCCGGGATCGAACCCGGAACCCGGAACCAACCGCGTATCACTGGTACGTTGAGCGCTCGGACACGCGGGTCGTTATACGAGATATATAATTAGACCTCCTCGTATATACTTAACTAGCTGTGCCACGCGACTTCACCCGCTAATACGTAAGAAAGAACAAACAAACATATTATATGTTATAAATCCTGTAGCCTTCCTCAATTAATGTACTAATCAACACAGAAATAATTTTTCAATTCGAACCAGTAGTTCCTGAGATTAGCGCGTTCAACAAAACAAACTCTACTGCTTTATAATATTGGTATAGATTTTAATCAAAAGACTAGCAATATATCATATTAAATATCCATAGTAATATCCAACATGTAAATCAACGGTTACAGAACAGATTATTCATTTTTTATTTGAGGAATGCTTAAACACAAATAAACAGTTTATTGGTTCTTACCATAAAGTTATACCCATATTATATGAACCAAAAATTTTAATTATATTTTGTTTTTTCAGTTAACAGCGCCATCTATCGACGATAATAAATGTAAAACTGCGCTTATTACATCCGCTAACAAACTTTCATACCTGACCGAAGATTTATCTTCAACATGGACTCCAGTAGTCCAAAACTCAAAACACATCGTACTTGGAGAAGAGCTGGTAAAGAGTCGGAAGGACTTTGACATGACATTAGAGAAATTGATTGCGACGTGCAGTTCTAGCCCTAGTATGTTGATTCTACTACGTTCTTATGAGTATCCATTTAATTTTCGACGACCCGCGTGGCCGAGCGGTTACCATACCGATCTAACGCGCAGTGGGTCCCGGGTTCGATCCCCGGCCAGA
>DWNE01001002.1:0-24089 GCA_018249875.1 Cecropterus toxeus | reverse complement strand
GAGATGTTAATGGGCTTTTATAGTGTAAAGACAAATCAACATTACCTCAAATTCCACGAAATTAAAATTAAAATATCGCCAAAACGTGGGTTAATAAATAAAAAATGTCTTTTAATTATGAATATGACTTGATTTTCCTACAATATCCAACAACAATTGTAAAGGCACAACATTTTTTCAAATGGGCCTAAGTTCCCTTATGAAATGGGCATTCTCCTTTACAAAATATTAATAAATTAGGCACAATAAACACATTTTATTTTATTTCATTTACGGAGTCAAAGACATGTCTCACCACCATTTAATGAATACTATATTGTATTTTTTTTCAGACAGAAACACACCAAGAATAATCGAATATGTTTTAAAGCTTAAATACAGTGAACTCAAGTCTATTTTACAAATACAGTGAAGACGGTAAATATTTAATATACTTTGAAGCGGTTTCGTGTACAAGATAATCTGATGAAGTTAAGTTTTATAAAATTATGTCCACTCCCCGAAAGTAATTTATAAAAGCCACCAACAGACGCTTTTGAAGTACCTTTGAACCGCGCAATAAACTTCGAATGGCCGAACAGTTTTAAACAAAATTGATAAGCGTTAACGATTTGTTTTTTGCAATGCTTTCGCCTCAGAGTAATAAAATTATTATCATGCTGCCAACATCCTAGAACGAATTGTAAAACGGAATCATATTACTAAGCCGCCGCTTGCTGTTCGTCTATCACTGTCTGTCGTATTGAATTGTAATGCATCATTATCCACTGCCCTTGAAAGTCTATCACTGGACATAGGCCTCCCTTAATCTGCGCTACTCAAACCGGTCCTGCGCCATTTGAAATCAGCGGTAGCACGTCGTCTTCTTCAAGTCATCAGTCCACCTAGTCGAGAACGACCTGTACCTACTCTTTTTGCCACAATAATACACATTTTTTTTCAGGGTGTATTACAAATAAAGAACAAAACTAAAAATGAAGTGGGTTCTAATACATAAGTAAATATCGCTTGATTCTTTTTTAGGGTACCGTACCCAAAGGGTAAAAAGGGGGCCCTATTACTAAGACTCCGCTGTCCGTCTGGCACCTGGCTGTATCTCATGAACCCTGATAGCTAGACTGTTGATTTTTTTTACAGATAAAATAAATATTAAAGGGTGCTCCCATACAACAAACGTGCCGACAACAATTTTTTTGCCGTTTTTTTTAAAGGTGTACGTTCCTATAGGTGTATATGGTATGAAGCGGAGTGGAATATGTGGTCAGAATGTTCCTGATTTGCAATTTAGGAGGATTAAAATTATTTAGCTAGTCATAGATGTTAATCTACGACTATAGTCGGACATACTCTTTACAATAGATATAAATACATTTTTTTTTTATTGATAAGTCATAAAATATTATAACATTATTGCTGTTCTGATTTAATCGCCATAATATATGTCTAAGTAGGTACCTGCTATCAGATAGAGTCAAGTCCTTAGGCTCTAAGCAATCAGAATCTGTCATCGACTTGAAATAGTACTACGATGTTTAAAATTAGTGTACAATTGTGTATTTTAACCTCATTAGACGGATAATCCTGCTACAACAAGAAATGAACTCTCCTTGTATCCTTCGTGAATCCCAAAAAGACTTAAAAGTATTAAGAATTCTTATTAAGTTATTTCCCTAAAGAAGTCGTTCTAAAAGTCTCGAGAAAGTAGATTAAAAAGATCTGGAGTTGAAAGATTTAGTCATTTAAAAATTAATAAAGAATAATTAATATTAAAAACATCAGTTAAGTTATAGAATTACTTTTAACCCTGATCATCGTATACTTTTCTTGCAATTTAATAAGACAAATAAAATGAATAATTAACCAACATTTATATCCGAATGTTTTAGAAAAGTTCAGAGTAAAGCTACATTAAAAGTAGATAAAAAAGTATTCATGATGTCATCATATCCGACGAATTTTTCATCTAAAATACCTAAAACACATAAGTATGTAGGTACGTACATATTTAATTCAAAGTTATTAACGTTTTAAACGAACTTAACATCTACAACAAGTTCTACACGATATCAAAATAAAAAGACAGTGTTTGCATTTATTTACTCTCATCATCCTCGTAATGTGAAAGCATTTTTCATAAACCTTCCTTAACCGGTAGGGTCATTGCATAAATATGAGATTTTACGTGTACAACAAAACCCTAAGTTGTCCTCAGGTTCGGATTAGCCTTAAGCTCCTAAAATTGTACAGAAAAATCCCGCCATTTCTTAAGAGAGATTGCGGTTTGCTCCAAACAATACGAGAAATAGCTTGAACTGGGAGCTTGTATACAAAGCTGTTTTAATTTAAAACAATATTTATTTTAATACAGTGTGAATTGCGAGAGTATGTTATTTCAATTAATGCATTGAAGTGAAATTATATATTCTTTAGTGCGTAGGCTATTTTTCACAGGGCGTATTAAAAACATAATTTTTTTAGTATAATTATTTGATATATTTTAAAAGTTTTCCTTTAAAATATCTTTATGATCCGAGTGCAACACATACACATTACACAAATTACTGACACTAACATAATTATAACAAACTAGTCTTTGATTTTAGATCCTGGTTTTCCACATCCTGAATATGCAGATTAAGTTCCCATCCAAAATAAAAAAGTACAAAGCTTATACGAAATTATGTTCTGCGTTTCGTTTGTCAAATTAACTTTCCTAGGCCTAAAATGGAGCCCCATGTCATTGTCAACTCATTAATGTCCCACTGCTGGGCACGGGTTTTCTCCCAGAATGAGAGAGTTTTAGACTATTGTCCACCGCGCTGACCAAGTGCGAATTGGCAGACGAACCCCACGTAACGACCATAAATAATGATATCAGAAGGTTGTCAGATATACTCGATTCTTGGGATGTAATATAGGTCAAGTATTTACAGACCTTGAAGAATAATTTACGAATATAATAGTGTGGCTACAAGTGAGACTTGAAACGAAATCGAAGGGGTGCGGCTGACACGTTGGTTGGTTGAGGGCTCTTTCTAGGGACCTCGAATTTGAATTTCTCGAACTATTCGCATACAATTCACGATCTTAAGTTAGCACAAATCATAGAAAATCCTTTCGAAAATACTCCAAGTAATATTTTCATTGCTTTTCGGTAGGAATTGTCTGCTTTGGGATATAGTGGGCAAGAATCCACAAAGGATGGGTGTATTTATTTTTATTTTATCTTTATTTGGAAAACAAACGATAAACAATATACAAAGCATTAAAACACAAAAGTTACATACATAAATCAGTGAAGTTTTCACTTATTACTAACACTTACGAAGTTAAAACAGAAGAGTTTAAACAAGAATAACTTAATTTTTTATTTAAAAAGTAAAAAAAATGGAGTAGAAATAAATTCACATACGCTCAATGAAGATAACAGATATGTAAATAAAAAGGAGCAACAGGCTTTTTATCATTGTATCAAAATCATGTCATGTCACATATGGACGTCAGCTTATATATGATCTTGATCATTTTAGTTCACAGAAGTGGAAACGCAGCTGTGACCGGCTTTTGGTACTTACAACCATGGAGTTTGTAACAGATGTCCATATGCGGCAGTGACCAGTTACTGATATTTGGGCATACGGTCTAATTCTCGTTGTATAAATCTTTACAAGTTCTCTTGACATCCTGGGGAATCACAGTACTCTTAGATATCCAAGGGAGCTATCCACATTATCTTTTTTAACGTAACTGTCTAATAACTAAAGTTCGAAAGCTCCTAAGAACACAAAACTTTGCTTTATGTAAACCCGGGATCTTTAATAAACATTGACTCTGTAATTCATCTAGGGGGCCATGTCAGTACAATGGTTAGTAATAATAATAATTTTAACATCTCATCTTGCGAGAGACTGAATGTCTGAAGATTGAAGGTTTGAGTTAATTTTCTCGTCTTGGCAAAACTAAAACAACTGCCTTCATCACTAAATTGTTATCTTAACAAGTTAAAATGGTCTTAACATACAAACTAGCATGAATTCTAATGTAACCTAAACAAACACTAAACCTGCCTTCTGTAAAACGTTACAAAGGCATGTGTTCCTAAGTAGACAATTGTTAATAAAGAGGAAACACAAGCCAAATTCTGATATTCCTACTAAGATAGGGCAAAAATATCAAAAATTTGCTTTTGCTCTTGTATGTCTTGTAATATTTAGGATGACAAGCGATATTGCATTGATTCGGAAGATTAAAGTCATAGCACCATATCAAATCGCAGACCTAGGACGCTATATTATCCGATATGAAAATCAATACAACTTCCTCACAGATAGCGTGAAATCATTAATTGAAATTTATTTATGATTGATATTTTATACAGCAATTTAATTTATATGGCAGTTAATTAAAAACAGATAAAAATCAATGACTAATCGTATATGGTATCGCTGACATATGTATTACTAGGAATCCACTTACGTCATAGAGTTATGAGCGTGACGTAATACCAACCTCGCTCTGGTCTTATTTATTTAGAAGTCAATCAAGAAGAAAGGTCACGGAGCCGTTAAGCGCCTACAATCAAATTTACCTGCATAGCGAGACTTCGTCGAAGATTAACTCGCTTGAGATAGGCCTTCTATCAAAGATAGTTTTATAGTTGCATCTCGGGATTTTAATTACTGCAAGCTGTGATTGCTCTATTAAATATAAATTTCCATAATTTTTGACGTAAATTTTTTTGAGAATTAGGTCGTTGTGATTTGGAGAATGAAAAGAAAATGCATAACAAAAGCTACCACTAGATGGCGCTGTACCCCTTTCTGAATCACATCAAATTTATTTCTTATATTGTATAAGAGCTCAAATCTGTCTATATATATAAAAGGCAATTCCGACTCACTGATTTATATATCAACGCAAAGCCGAAACCACTGTATCTAGAACCTTGAAATTTGAAATGGGGTTCCTTTTATGGTGTAAGTGAGCGATAAGAAAGGATTTTTAGAAATTCAAACCCTAAAGGGGTTAAATATGGGTTAAAAGCTTGTTTGATATATGCGAAATAAGATGTCTGATTATAGGCTGAAATGATTAATTAATCGATTTTTGTAATAGCGCAAGAGTTATTGTTATTTATTATTTTCCATTATTACCTATTATATCTCGTATATTACTTTTTAGACGTTTAAATCCTGCCGTTCAGACACTCCTTTTTTTAATTAGCCGAAATTAGGTAAAATACATGTGTTACATGTTTTGAGATGTGTGTTTTTTTCATAAACACCATCAATTAACAATATTTATACATTTTTGATGTACAAGAATCAATTTTTTTTATTTTGATCCGGCGAAATTCTAAACAGTTGCATTGCACGAAATTATTATCAAACCGCGAAAACACAATTTACATGGTAAATTAGAACCTCGGTGGACTCTTAAGTGACTTTGTTTATGAAGCCTTATCAAAGAGATAGCGAACCGGCAGCGTAATGAAGAGGTTTTAGGAGGTATAAAATACTTCAAAACGCTCAGCGCCTGTCAGTAGTACAAGTATATTTACGTTCTCATTTAATATACAACAACTAGTAGCCTTTTTAAAAATAGTAAAATTAAAGACCCAACTAAAAAAAAAAAACAATGATCATAATCTATACTAGTAATATAGAGCAGTAGAGTTTGTTTGGTTGAACACGCTAATTTCAGGAACTACTGGAAAAAATTGAAAAAATCTTTTTGTGTTGAATAGTAAATTTATCATGGAAGACTTTAGGTTATATGTATAACATCGTGCTATGTTTGTTTGTTTTTAATAGATTGTTCTCCAATGAACACAGGTGAAACTGTATGGCACGGCTAGTAATATATATAATTTAACGCTTTTATGAGTTTTCGACAAAATAGTCAAGTAAAAGTGATATAATACAAATATTTTTGAATGGTCTTTTAATAGCTTTCATTTGATACCCATATTGTCGCGATAATAAAAAAGTCGCTCCTCCCCCTCTTGTTCCCCTATTTGTAAACGTCATTTTTTTAATTATATAGCCTATGTCACTTTGCAAACTTAGACGATTAATTAATTAATGTAATGATATGTCATATATCACAATTCCTCGAACCATTTGGGTTGTAGCAAATAAAATGGGCATACATACAAACAAACATACATACGCTCGAAAAACATTACCCTCCTTCTGACGCAATCGAGATGGATATGCATTCATCCGGATTCATATATCCAACGATTAAAATTCCCATCTAATATCAATTGGAAGTTCTGCTTAATTTGTTATTGTAAAACAAAAAGAAAGAATAACTTACTTCAATTACTTCTAACAAATACTTATAATAATTTCCATAATTCATTTACTTAGTATAAAAAGTATATTACTTCAGGTGAATTTCTGTTGTAAAATACATATTTCAATCGCTCGTAAACATTTTACTAATATGCCCGTTACATAATTAAATTATTTATACATTTAAAATTTTACTCTATCCCAAAATACGACACGAAAAGACGCCATCTTGAAGTAATTACTAGCAGGTCACTAAAACATACACACTCCAATGCCTTAACAGTTTTAAGTGTTTATTCAAGAAATTAATACAGAAATATACAATTAATACTTCAAAGGAACACGGTCCAAAATACGACACAAAAAGACGTCTTCTTGAAGTACCTACAGCCCTGGATCTAGGAGGGGCAAGCCGTGGCCTACGCCCCGGGCCGCAAGTTCAGAGGGCGGCAAATTCAAACCTTGCAAACGAATGCGCATCACATATTTGATTTAACTTTGACCATTGGGACGCTTAGTCAGTAGGAAGTGAAACTCTTGCCACGTATACGTTTTAATGACCACCAATTGTAGGACATTTGATGGCAGAAATTTGGGTAAAAAGAAATTCAAGTGGGCAGGGGCGGCATTTATAAGTTTTTGCCCGCTTAAAAGTAATTGACGACCCCGGGCTGCCTACTAGCAAGTGACTACTATAACATACACACTCCAATGCCTTTACAGTTTCTAATGACTGTTCATTTAAGAAATTAATATAGAAATATATTGAGTATTTCAAAGGAACACGGTCCAAAATACTAAACGAATAGACGTCTGCTTTAAGTACTTACTAGGAGGTAAATACAACAGAGTGTACGTTGTAATGCCTCTACAGTTTCAAGTGACTGTTTACTGCCTTAATTCAATGTCCAGTACAAAACACTCGGGTGTTTTATTTATTGCTGGCCTTAAGCTTTATGGGCCATAACGCGGTATTCCAACATTCATTTGTCGGGACAAGTATCTAGCGCCAGTTTATGTAATGTTGAGCAGGTGTCCTATAAAACGTCATATTTTATTTCCAAGATGCGCGCCGATAAAACTTTTATTGTTCTCTCCTTTTAGCTTTTTCTTGTTTTCTGTCGTAATGCAATGCTGTGAAGACAGTTTTTGCGATCAAAGTGAATTTACTGACAACCAGCTCTAATTAAGAAAGATAGAAAAACTATATACGCGTTAACCCAACATAAGTTTCTGTAAATGCAATTCGAAAATTATTACCCGTTTTTTTTTTGATCTTATGGAATACAAAAGTAATAAAATTGTGTACATAAGAGTTTATTGGTACACGTACAACATTTCCGTTAATATTATGAACAAGTTAGATGTCGTTAATCAAACATTTCACGATCAAGGTGCAGTAAAACAGGAGTCTTCAAATATTCAACCGACAAACACCCATTTGCATCAACCAAGGTCTGTTTCAAGGTATTCCCCAAGGTGAAGAACACAGTGAAAGTTTAATGTAAATGTCAAAGCGACTACGAACTATAATCATCTTGTCAAAATTTGAAATATTACAGTGACCGCTAACTCACGGCACTCATAAAGCCAGCGTATAAAGGCCATTCTCGTCCTAGTACCCAATTCGTACACTCGCTTTCCCTCCCAAAATTGGCATAAGCTTCTCGTCGCTTATGTAATTCAATTTCGTAGGCGAAATGTCTCGACTATATTCTAACCATAACTTATATCCCACTATCAAGCTCCCGAATGGGTTCGCGACGCAAATTGACGAAAAGCCGAAAAACAAAATAATTTTCCTCGACCTGACTCCCACGCACACTCCTCGCATGAAAAGCCCGTCCTTGAATTCGGTCAGCCCATTGAGAGATAACTTGATTGCGCCGAGAATTTACAAGGATATCGTGTATGAAAATATTAAACCAGTGTTTACTTTGCTTCGTATTATGGGCGTACTCCCTTTAACAAGACCATCTTCGGGCGTGAATAGATTCCAGATAGCCTCCCCTTCCATGTTGTACTCAATATTTTGCTTCATATCATTAGTTAGTTACGTCATGTACCTCTCGCTTAATAAAGTACAAATTCTGCGCACTTCTGAAGGTAAATTTGAAGAAGCAGTCATTGAATATCTATTCACAGTTTATCTTTTTCCTATCACCGCGATACCATTGTTGTGGTATGAAACGCGTAAAATTGCTGGAGTATTAAATGGCTGGGTTGATTTTGAGGTAAGAAAAATTTAAATACTAATAAAAAATGTATCATTTAGTAAATAAGCATTTTTGCAGCTTTTGACATCTATCTTATTGAATAGTATATTAAAGAAACATATCTGAGTCAAATCATAAAATGTGACTTAGTGATTCCTTTTCAATCGAAATATTCAATGAACTAATAACATTGTTAAAAACATTAAAACAAAAATCAGACTGCTTAAAACGAAATATTTAGATTGGTTTATTTACTGACTTTCATTTGGTACCCATAATGTCGTAATAGTAAAAAAAAACCGTCCCTCCGCCCTTTTTCCTCTACTTCCAGACGCCTTTTTTGAAAATTATATAGCACTCTGTAAACTAAGACGATTCTAATGATATGTCATACGTCACAATCCGTCAATCCGTTTGGATCATACATACATACATACGCTCGAAAAACATTACCCTCCTTCTGACGCAGTCGGGTAAAAATAGAACCAAATTTAATTAGTAACAATTCTCCAATCATAATTTATTAAGTTATATAATTTGATGAAGTGAGCGACGTATGCAGCATCTGACGGAGACGGAGTATAACAATTTCAGTAACGTATTTAGGCATAGGCATAGGCCATAAACGTACACACAAGTAATTGCAACGATAAATTTCAATATGCAAGGCGCCACCTTGCTACATCGCTCTACTAAATCTCAGTTTAGTCTCTGTTACTGTAATAAACATTATAATTATATGTTGTGCTTAATAATTATTATTGGAGAAGTTGAGAAGTTGAATTTAAAAAATAAGTAATTCATAGCTAGTTTTGTATTACCACTGCCACTAGTGATAGCTGATAAAATCAAAATGTATGCCGGATATCCTTTTTTTCCACGAGAGTAAACGCTTTAAAAGCTACCTGATGCCGTAGGATTTTACCGCACTAAAACTCCTGGTAGTCATCTAGGCGCTGCTAAGAGGTCTCCGGTTTCTCCAAAGAAACGCAACCGAAGTCCTCTGAGCACGTTGCCCTATCGGGCTCCACCCAGATTGGGCCTACCGTCTGGTCTTTATAACGGTACGGAACCACACATACTGCTGTCCTTCTGTACCTTCCCGAGGTCGCTTGACAGGACGTTTCGAGCTCACACTCTTACCGCCCGCAACCTCGGAAACCTCTCTCAGTCGCCTCTTACGACAGGCAACAGATACCTCCAGAAAACCATGAAAATTATATTCATTGTTATTTGCTAAAAACAGGAGGACTTATTAATATTCATCAAACATAATTCATAATTCTGTGTATTTCAAACGATCTTAAGTAATGATTAAATTAGACAAATGTATATTTATTATTGTTATTAGGTAAATAGTATTTAGCAAATACACCTTTATCAATCAAAATACAGATTGCTTTAGAAGTTTAGATAAACAACTTATTGTCTAGTTGAACGGGTAGTCCCATTTGGATACTTGCCAAGAGACACAAAACGGATAATTTTCTGGGCTAAAGGTTTTTACACCTGGAAAACGTAATAAACTCTAGATCAGGGAAAAAGTGAAACTACTATGAAACTTATTTTATCAGCATTGTTCTATATGAATTATTTACAAATGATTACGACAGGGTAGATTTGGCAAGTACCTATCCTATCCAAGCAGCAAAACCATTGGACTTGCACCAAGAAACACAAATGCCAAAAGAATTTTGCACCTGTTTAAATTTTCCTAAGTCAAACTAAACTCTAAGTGAAATCATCGAAATGAAACTACATAACTTATATCTCCCTGTATATATTTCAAAAACCATTATATAGCGGTACTACTTTTTAACACTATTTAACTTATATTTAACCAATACTGGTATCAAACTATTTTATATCCAGTAACCACTCCATTCACTTCTTTACTCTTTCTATGAACCTATATAACTCCCTACTTGAGGATGTATAAGTAATTCAGAACCTATATCAGTAACAAGTAGATAAATTAAGCAAGTATGGGTACAACACAATAATTTAGGGATATTTTAAACATATTCTGTTATTACAGAGGTACTTTCATAAATATAACTGTTCGTACATTGAGAAATATCTCAACATTTATGTTTTTCGTTCCAGGTTGCCTATAAAACATTATCCAGACGCGCTCTACCTGTGAAATTGTATAAAAAAGCTCTCGCAATTTCCGTCATCATTCCAATCCTCTCCACCACGTCAGTGATCATTACACATATGACCATGGTACATTTCAAACTTATGCAACTCCTGCCATATATTTTCTTGGAAATACTAACTTACATTTTGGGCGGCTACTGGTATCTGCTTTGTGAAACACTCAGCATTTGCGCTAATATATTAGCTGAAGACTTCCATCAGGTACATATTTTCATTAGTATAGGCCCACGGGAGCACTTACAGATTGTCATTTACATTTTGTGTCCTACATTACCACCGGATTGAAACAAGACCTCAACTAAGATCTGGCAAGAAACTCAGTAACTTTGTCTTTTTTATTTGTGTAATACTTTCTTCTTTTTTTATTTAATAAAATTTAATTAACAAAAGGTTTTTACATGGCAATAAAAGCTAGCTCCAGTGTCTTGCCTAACATTTGACCAAACATGAGGGTTGTTTGGCAAGATACACAACACTGAAATTAGGCTAAACGCATACCTTTAACAGCTAACTACTTTCAATCATATATCTTCGTTGCTTATTGTTACAAAGCAGTTTTGGAAGCCGTAACTTAGATGTCTACAAAGCATCACCACATCCTTACAAATTATTAATTGCATACTAAATTAAGTATAAATAACATTTAATAAAACATTTTTGCTTTTAAGGCTCTTCGCCACATCGGGCCAGCATCCAAAGTTGCTGAATACCGAGCTCTCTGGCTTCGCTTAAGCAAACTTGCCAGGGACACCGGCATCGCCAACTGTTATACTTTTACCTTCGTGAATCTTTATCTTTTCTTAATTATAACATTATCTATCTATGGATTACTAAGTCAGATTTCTGAAGGATTTGGAATCAAGGACATCGGATTGGCATTAACAGCTATCTGCAGCATTTTCTTGCTATTCTTTATATGCGACGAAGCTCATTATGCGTCACATAATGTAAGTATATATTTAACCGATACATATGTTATATAATTATTCGGATTACGGATCAACCAACAGTCAACCTTCATGCGACATTTAATGTGTCCCCGAAATTTTAGTAATTACTACGATGAACTTATTATATTAATAGGAATTTAGTAAACAATTGAGTTGATTAAAATTAAGGTCCTAAAATTCCTAGATAAATAATTTTCCACAAAAATATACTTTATAGAAAAAATGGGTTTAACGTTTCCAGGTTCGAACAAATTTCCAGAAGAAACTTTTACTTGTAGAGTTGTCTTGGATGAATACTGATGCACAAACGGAGGTAAACATGTTTCTGCGGGCCACTGAGATGAATCCATCACAAATCAGTCTCGGTGGATTCTTTGACGTCAATCGAACTCTTTTTAAATCTGTAAGTCTGTAATAAACTATGTGGGTAATCATTACTATTACTTTAATGTTTTTAATTACAATGAGTCAGTCAATGTAATAAATGGTATAACATGACCACGTTATACTTATCTTATTGTACCTAAGTATAACATTCAAGTTTACTTTTTTAATATCTACAGATTGCAAAATCAAATCAAAATATTATGGTGCTCTATCTTGTATAATTGTAAAAATATACTTCCATTGTTTCAGCTACTAGCAACAATGGTCACGTACCTGGTAGTTCTACTACAATTTCAAATTAGTATTCCAGATGATAGCCAGACGATTCAACAGAATGCTGATGAAAAGACTTTCTTCAATGAAACAAGCTCAACTATTGAAGCAACCACTACTACTGTAGCTACGACAATTCTTACTACCCTAGCCAAGAAAAAGAAAAAGCACTAACTTTTAACATTTAACATTTTTAGCTTCAGCAGGTTTTATTATATTTTATTGAAATATGAATATGCAGTATTCTTACAACTTACAACAAATATAATTATGTAGATGATCAAATAGGTAGATGTAACTTCAATTATTTATAATTATTAAATAATTCTACTATAATAGAATATGTATTGTGAAGTATTTACAGTATTTTATTAATGCAATAAAATAATTAATATAAAAAGGAATGGTTATTATAATCTAACAAATATTTGATTCGATTGGAAACAATATAAAATTAGGGTAGCTTAAATCTCGCAATTGACCTCATAGATCGATGGATGGTTTTGTGAAAAGTATTACGTTCAAGAATACTCTATATTTTCTGCTACAATACAAGAAAAAAAATAATAATGGCAACTGGTGGAAACCAAGAGCTTTATTATGAAATTAATTAATATACAAAACTATATACGTAGATGTACATTTGTACACATATATTTGTTATGGAGCGTCCACATAAGTACTATTTTTTATACAATTCGAATACATTGACAAAGGTCCACACTATGCAATTCAATTATGGATGCAAATTGGCCAATTATAGGTTGATCATGATCGTTGACAATTTTATTCAATCTACAATTTAAATGAGCCAATGAATCGGGTAGTATGGTCATCCCATTATACGTATAGGAAAAAAATCCTGACAGTATAATGAAGGAAATATGAATCGGAATACATTGCGAGCTACCTAAACTTTATCAATTCCCATAAATTAATCAATTTCGAATCCGGAGCCTTTGAGGAGATTGGATTAGATTTTATTTCTTAACATTCACAAAGCGTGGAATAGTTGATAGATGACAACACTGAGCAACTAGCAGGCAGCCTTTTGATTGGCTTGCTGGTTGGGAAAAGAATATTCCGGATAAATCTAAATTGCTAAATGTCAAATTCACTTTCATCGCTATTTGGTCTGCGTAGACGATAGGCCGAGATTATTCTATGCATTTATTTTAACCGGCTTTATTTTGGCGCATTTTCAAGTGAAAAATCAAGTGAAACCGTGAACAAATTAGGTTATAATTACATAGAATCATTACACTATAAAGTTAAACAATGGTAGACTACAGCAAGTGGAAGGATATTGAGGTTCGTATCTTTTTATTTTAAACTCCAACTTTGTCAACAATGCTACAGCAACTTAGTTGTTATAACAGCACTTGTTGATAATAGCAGGCGTATCCCCGATTATTGACTGACATGACATGTGTAGGAAAACGGATAAATATGTTTACTATGTATATTTAAGGAGGTAAAAATTTACGGTTTCTCAGCGACGGCATCACACCATACCCGCCGCCACACCCATTTCTATTTTATAGCAGCATTGCAGTTATACTACGTTCTTGTCAGAAAAGTGTGCAAAGCCACACGAGCGAATTTACTGTAACATTTACTTCTCAGGGATATTAAGACATCAAACATCTTTCACATGCAACTGCTTTTTTCTGTATCATAGAAGCTAAGTAGCATACAATCCGCTTAATGGCAAGTGGCCACTGCTGTCCATCAACATCTGTAAGGAATTAGTCCGGGAATTAAACGAGAATGTATCTTACAAGTGTCTCTTACTACTTCAATATGAGACAGCATTTAACAATGTTGTTATAAGGCAGAATACCACTTAGTATAGTGTTTAGAGAGTGTTGATACACACTCTTGACATATTTATGGCCACACACATTCACATTCCAGACATATTTATGGTATGCATCAATATGCAGACCAGAGATGCACCGAATAACACACCTAATAATTGAATACAGAATATACAGTCAAACCTGGATAAGTCAGAATTCAAGGGGGCACAATCTCATTCTCGCTTAAAGAGGTTTCTCACTAACCCATGTTTCTCGCTAATGCAGGTACATGGGTACCGTTTCTCTCTTATAGAGGTACACAAAACGATTAAAAAAGAATGCAATAAAATAACAACGTCATCTAGGTTCACAAAATATAATTAAGTACAATATTGACGAGAAAACAATACAAAAACAAGGTAGGAAGTTATACGAATATAAGAGTCATAAAATAGCAGATATTAAATTTGTAATTTGTTTTGTCATTTGTTACTGTATATGTGTATCTTTTATGTGTGTGTGTTTGTTTATTGTAGCTATAGTTCCTCCTAAATAATATAAATAAATACAGCTCAACTGTCACTTATAGAGGTATAGATAGTCACACTTACGGACTTCCATGAAGGCAAATCTACTTTCTCTTACAGAGGTTTTTGTTTCTCGCTTAATAGAGGTTTTAGGAGCTTAAAATGATGGGTCCTGGCTATTACTCTCACTTATACTTTTCCTACTTACCCAGGATTGACTGTATATGATATAGGTTGAACTGAATAGTACTCTATTTAGTTTAACCTATACCAAACCAGATATTCGGACGAATTATTGGCTGTGTGGATATTGATTTGAGGTCAAAATGTAAATGTGCAATTAATTTAATTCTAAAAATAAATATTGTTGTGATGTCTAAAAATAAATACGGATTTAATGTTTAAAGTAAATATTGGTAATACTAACTATATATTAATAAAAAATTGTTGACTTGACGATTCAAATCAAATGCTGATTTGAAGTTCAATATTGCTCTTTGGTATAAGCTTTATTCAACACATTCTTCATGGGATTTTATCTAGGCTTTTTCCTGAATACAAATAGTGAAAAGATGCCAAATATGTCGAATACCAAATAAATATTCGGCACATCTCTTATGTACACTATAAAGTTGTCTAATATTTGTGAGTGCAACTGTAATTTAATAAAAATGTGTTTTTCAGATATCTGATGATGAAGACGAGACCCATCCAAACATTGACACCGCGTCGCTATTTCGATGGCGGCACCAGGCGCGCATCGAGCGCATGGAGGACCGTCGCAAGCAGCTTGATGAGCACGAACAACGCAAAAATGAGAACAAAACAAAGATAACACAAACCAGAAAGAAGATCGCTCAAGAAGACCCCAACAGCCCCAACATGGAATCCCTGAAAAAAGCTCTAGCTGAACTGGAAAAAGAAGAAAAAGAAATTATACAAAAGGAAGATGAATTGAAGAAAAAAGAGAAATTAATCCCGTGGAATGTGGACACAATCAGTGAGCCTGGATTCACCAAAACTGTCATCAACACAAAACCTACTCGGCCAAGAGATGAGAACTTGACAGAGGAAGAGAAAGAGGAGAAGATGAAGAAGTTCATAAAAGACAATGAGAGTCTGTTGAAGAAATTTGGTTTGCTCCGAAAGTATGAAGATTCAAAACACTTCCTCCAGCAAAACACCCAATTAGTGTGTGAGGAAACTGCCAACTACCTTGTCATTTGGTGTATTAATTTAGAAATGGAAGAGGTATGATAACTTTTTTTCTCATCTTGCATATCTAAAATCACTTATTATGTGGCAGAAAAGGTCCATCACATTCAACAAATGGTTTAATTATTATGCAGGAACTAGCACATAAGTGGCTTTTTCTTTTCTAATTGACAAGACTACTTTTTCTTATAAAACTGAAGTAGCAATCAAGCATGCAGTCCTTGTGGACAAAAGTGGTTACTGCCACCTGTCATCCACAAACAAATCCATACAGGACATGGGTTCTTCCAGAATACAGGTGCTCCTCCTGAGGCCTAATGGGACCAAGATATTTGTTAATGGCAGTAACTACTTATGGTAAACTGCATATCCATTGTGCTAAGTTGTATGTATTAATTTAAAAAAGGATGTGGCATTTTCAGATTACCCTAAAAAATGAAAGACTCTTTGTTTCTACAAAAATGATTAGTACCAATAAAACAGAGTATGATTAGATAACTTTGTTATTTTCAGAAACATGAACTGATGGCCCATGTTGCTCATCAGACTATTTGTATGCAGTACATTTTGGAGCTCTCCAAACAGTTGGATGTGGACCCGCGTGCTTGTATAGGATCATTCTTTGCAAGGTATCAATATCGAAATTTGTTGTTTATAAAATTGCAGTGATATTTTTATTGTATAGAAATTTTACAAATTTATAATTAGCTTGGAGGAGAATTTTTATTTACAATGAAAGATAATTTTGCCACAAATTCATGATTTATTTTTCAGAATTCAAGTTGCAGAGAAAACCTACAAGGATGCATTTGATGACGAGCTTGAGCAATTTAAGGGCAGGATCAGGAAGCGTGCTGCTGAAAAGATTCAGGATGCCATAAGGGAGCAAGAGGAAGAAGAGAAAAAGGCGAGGCTCGGCCCTGGTGGCCTAGATCCAGTTGAAGTGTATGAGGAATTACCTGATGTAAGTAACAGTTGACATTAACTGTACTGTTGTGACATACTGATGAGAAGTGACGATTACTACTGATGATAGTGACCATCAATGATGGTATTCCACATTAACTATTGCTTGTATGTATCACACATATATTTTAATATATTATAGGGAGGTACAGGGATACCTCCATGTTGTCTTAAGAAAGTCAAAACATATTTCAGTCTTAGTAACTTGGCCTGCCCTGATTTGTTTTAAATTGTACAGTATCACAGTACTAAAAATCTTACAATCAGTACTCTCACACTAAAAATCTTATAAAACAATATACAAATTCATGGCGATTTGGACTTCTGTCCAGTAGAAATAGTTTTTTAATAAACATCCCATACATTCTTATGATTTTTATTCAAAGTATTGTCTAGATTTATATAATATTATTTATCGTTTCATTTACAGGAATTAAAGAAATGTTTTGATGCTCAAGATGTTCCAATGCTCCAAGCAACAATAGCAAAAATGCCTGAACAAGAAGCTGTGTACTACATGAAGAGATGTGTAGATGCTGGTCTGTGGGTGCCTGGCAAGAATGATGAGGAACCCACTATGAAGGAAAATGTAGATGGCCCTAATGAATCTGCGAAGCCCGCTACTTCTACCAGCACCGAAGAATTAGACTGAGATTTCCTTCAACTGCTTTTATCTATTTAACATAGTATGTAAATAAGTCCGTTCAATCATCTAACAAACACCAAACAATAAAGCAATATAATGTGCGTTTCGCGCACAAGTCCAGTGCCTCCAAACTAATATAGATTATGTAGTTTCTAGTTCAAAGTTCATTCATCCTAAGTGTCTTAGAATACCTCAGAGTAGGAAACGCTTTATATTCCACAATTATAACTAACTTTTGCCTTTATGCATGTTGGATTAGTATGGATTAATCATTTTATTTGATAGTATTGAATGCTAGTTGTTAATTTTTGTCAATGTCATGTAATAATTATTAAGTAAACAAGAGAGCTAATAACACTATTTGTGTATATAATTTACGTTTACGTAATAAACTGAATTTATCAAATTTAATGATGTATTCATTGAATTTACTAGCCCCAATCTGTGACATAACTCACTGTGAAGTAGTCAATTAAACATGTAAAAGTCTATTACCAGCATATTATTAAATGTTAACAGACTTCCCTAACGAAAGAAATTATCTTCAAATGTAAATTATGTACTCTTGCCAGTTATAATTGAAACATTTTTAAGGCATTTCTAACATTCTTCTCATCTTCATAAAGGCTGCGAGCAGTGTTCGATCGAATGTAGCTCTTTGGCCGAGGTCGATTATTTGGCAATGGCTATACCATCGAACCAAAGCTTCAAAAACCATAAATTGAGTTCTAAAACTGTTCTAAATAAGAATCTTCGTTCATTGGATTTTAATAATTTCTAGAGCTGATTACAAGTTTTCTACTTTTCGAAAACTATAACGCGATTAAATAGTTATAACATCTAAAACTAGTGCGCTGACAATAAAAAAATTAAGTGTGATATCACGCTATTTTGACAATCCGCACGCAATAATTAATTTCATCCCCCAAATTTTAAACGTCGTATACCATGATTAAAAATAGACTCGTGACTTGCTCTTGGAAATCGGCAGAAGTAACTGTAATTATAATATATACATTGCTATCGCTATAATGCCCTCAATCCATATAAAATCTTTACTTCCTAATTATTTTTTTAAAACTAAGCGGAAAACAGTTATAATCAGTTTATCAATAAACACGCAATTAGTATTTAGTAAAAAGGTAAAGATATTTACATGTTAATCACCGATAGTAAGAATTATTGCGTTAAACGAGTTATCGTAAACAATAACATTCGCGATTCTAATCTATACAATCATCGTTTATCAAAACAATCACCTTTGTATTATGAATCAAGTTTTCACATATTTATAGTTTACAAATAATTACTTGAAAGACTTCCCTTTATCCATTAAGGAAACAGGAAAAATTTATAGAATCCACTCTTCAGTTATTACTTACTTGAAACAATTTAATTGTAATAAGATTTTATTTCTTCAATGGTTCACACGCTAGTCGAAGTTAGAGGGTATTAATAATTTAAAATTATTACTTTGAAGGCTAAAAATATGATTAACGTTTCCATTTTACCCCATTAAGACCCACGGTACTCTTATCTTCCTTCTTACTAATATTATAAATGCGAAAGTTTGATCTTTCCGGCAAAAACGACTGGATTTGGATAAAATTCGGCAGAGATGTTGTGACATGGATTAACACAGAATACGTTTCACCGGGGTACAAGACGGGGAAAAAAGCTTATAAGAAACGAATAAAACTGCGTCATTAACTTGTACTTTTTATATAACAAAACTACAATAGGTGTGAGAGAGGGCGCGGGGCGCTACGTGAGCACGTGCGGCGGCAGCTGCGGTCGGCCCTCGAGTTTGCTGTAGTCTAGGTGAAATTCTTTCGCCACCTGCAACAATATAGAATTACATTGTTATTTACATTACAATGGGCTGAATGGTCTTATACCAGAGTTAGAGGAGCATCAAATTAATTATTAGACAATTTGTTTTTTATTTGTAGATAATTACGTGATGACAAAGAGCAATTTTAGTTTTATCAATAAAATATTCGCAATGCTTTAGCCTTTAGAAAATCAATATTTCTCATGAGTTCTGAAGGTAAATCGTAGTAGATGTAGACGTATAGATTTGAAGGATATAGTAAAGCTAAATAACATGACGCATTTCATGTTATAATAACGCATCTGTGACCAACTTTTGGCAGAATTTCTGGAATCCTACCTCGATTGGTCCTATACATACTGGCGTAAGTGTCACTTAGGGCTTTTTACAATAATAACCGCATTACGTTTTTGTTAAACTCTGTTCCATGTATTTTTTTTTGTCATTCCAAATTCAAAAATAATCGAAAAAAAAGCGAAAGAGAAAAATCTAATAAACTGTTTTAAAAACTTCCTTCTGTTAATTAAATGAGTTAAGTTTGATATTTCCTCTTACGCCTCTTTGCGTAGGAGCTCACGATCTGGATGAATACAAATATTAATGTCGTATCCGCTCATTAACCCTTACAACTAACCTTAAAGCCAAAGAGTACAAAAAAAGGTAAATAAATATAAGTAAATAATTACTTTGCGCCAGTTGTGCGCATCAAAGAAGTAGTAGGTGCCGCGCTCATACGTCGATGTCTTTTCGACCATCGGCATGCCGGGCGCTTGCGAGATCCACACCTTCTCCTCCATGTGATACCGCCATTCACGATTATATCTGAAACCAAACGGCAAGTTCACATGTTTACTTAGAAAAAATATCATTTTTTCAATGAATAAAATTCGTAAGAACGGTTTAGGATAGGGATCGTCATTCATCCCGATAAAGATTGATTTTTAAATCGATTGAAATGGCATTTTAAACAATCTACAAACAAAATTGTCAATAATTACAAAACATTGTCGTAATATTCGACATTCGCTTTATTTTAATTGCTGCCATGGAAATGTATTGCGAAAACATGGAGTAAAATCTATGTATATTTGTTGAACTATATTCAACAAATCAAATCTGCCATATAATCATGGTTTATAAAAAAATCAACTAAATAATGAAGAATGAACTATAGACCATCATGATGCCTCCGCGAAGTAACAATTCTTAATAACGAGGATATGACTGAAGACTCGATTATGTTTGTTTAACTTGTGATTGTTTATTGATTGACACATAAGTGAATCATCCAATAACGCATCCAAAAAAAAAGGATCTTGCACATCTCGTAGTGAATATTATTAAAAAAAGAAACACTCAACATGGTAATTACAATACGCCCTTTTACGCTAATACTAATAATATACTTAAGCGTACACGACAAATGAAGCAAGTATATTTAAAATAATTATAACTAATTGTATACAATTCAGGATGTAAATGCATAGCGGGGCTAGACAAACGAATAGCAACAGATAATAAATAAAGTATGAGTAATGTGTGCTATACTCACAACTCTGCCGCCGCTGCGATCTGCAGCACGTCGCCCACAAAGCAGTAAAATAAATAGAACAACAGGTCTTCCTTATATCGACTCAATCTTAAAGGTGCCAGCTTTTCTCTTATCGAGCCGTTTATCAAATATTCGGGTGGCACGTGATAGTCCATGTCTTGTGGTCTGAAAAGGTCGGGAATTAATAATTAAATTAATAACAAAAATGCGAACAAGGTAATGATTCCGCGTTTTAAATTTTTTTCCTGATGTGGCGATATTTTTCGAAGGAAGTGTTGATGATTATGATGACAAAAAGCAGCGTATCCTAAATGATGGGTGGGTGTCCCAGGGCCACAAAAATAATATACCGGGTCCTAACATTATTTATTTGTATCCAATGTACCATAAGGCCACGGTTAAGTAAAGTTTGGAAAACGTTGATATAAAGCGTTATTATGGGCTATCTATAGTCTCTAATACACTATTGCAGCCATACATGGCACGATTACTTTAGATTAATTAGTTTTCGCCCGATGGTCAAAATATTATCTTAATTAATAAAAAATAATGATAAAATTAAAGCTCATCAGTTACCAAACCAAAAATAAAAGAAAGTCTGTTAAGAAACGAAAGAACAAAATGTTTTTAACCATTTTATCTTCGCCTATTCATTTAAGTTGCTTATAATTAGTATTTTTATGATCAGAATAAACATATAGTAGCGACTACTAGACACTAAATCTAATAAATTAGTTTTTATTTTATTTTTTATAAGAATAAAATAGCAAAAGAGCATGCAGTCCACCTGATAAGTGGTAACTGCTGCAATGGACATCTGTTAGCAATTTCATATAGAACAGGGATTCTATCTGAAGTCATTCACAGATGCGTTGCTACTCCCGAAGACTAAAATGGTCGCCGCATACATAAGTGAATTTCATTTATAATAAAGTTTATAAAATTATATTGAGCGATGTTGAAGGTTAATTCAGATTTATATAAATACGTTACAACGTACACTTCGCAGAGTTCTTGGGCTACTCATATAAAATATTTTGTGTACTATGTATGATTTTATCCTTTCGAAATTTGATATTTTTTTCCTTATTAATCTAGTGCTTTTTGAGCTACGTACTATTTCACTAGACTTAGTAATCTAGTAGTTTACTTTGCAAAGATGTCTACAATGACAAAAAAAGTTTAGTATTGACTACAAAACAAAATAACTGATGCCACTTTTTGCACCCACTAATGTCCTCATTTTTGGAAACTAAAAAGGATTGAGACTATAGCTATAAATGTGTTGTGTATTCATGTTATATTATGAAATGATAAAAATAAGAAGCATTTCAAGCATAACACAGAAGCATTGGATTTAGATAGGTACATCGATATCTATTATCTACTGAAATATAGTTCCCGGCACAGATCTTTAGCTAATACAAATATTAAAAGTGAATATTAAACTGAAACTTCCCACGCGACGATTCGATACATGGACGGAAATTGGGAATTGCAAAAACAAGTGATATATTTCTCTCTGTTATATTTATAAACAATTCGTTCATGATATCCCTATTATTGCAATTCTTAAATATCTGTTATTTCATTAAAAAAACAGCATTATTAGTTACTATGCTATAATTTATATATTTTATAATTTTTAAAAATTTTCACTTCTATCAATAAATATTTTTTAAATTTTAATTTAAATATTTTTCTTCACCAATGACAGTATGTTGCAATATTATAGCCTAGTGGAAAGCTGAGTACGCTGACTGTATTTATACAGGAGTTAAGATTATTTAGAGTTCCAGGACCACATTTTATTTGTCCTAATACAAGGCTCCTAAAACTAAACTTTAAGGCTCATGATCAATGCCAGGAACTATAAATACTATAGGGTTAGGCTCACCTGCAAGGCGTGTCCGCCCACGGTCCAGCGAAGGTTAAGTAAAGGTTGTCAGGTGAGTTTAAGTTCAGTCCGAGTGCTGTTAGGTCCTGTCCTAATGCTAGGGACACCAAACTGGGGTCCGATTCCGCTGCTCGAATAAACGTTAATAGTCCAACAATACCGAACTGGTTGGGTATCATTGTTTCCGGTATATTCGTTACTTTGCCTACAAAAAATAAAAAAACAAAATCAAACACCTATTTCAAAGGATATTTCGAAATAAATGCAAATAAATTGTGATTATAGAAAAAAGCGCATATTTTTGAGTGCTAAATGTCCATGTAAAATGCTCAAGCATGCCACACAGATTAACTACTTGAATATAATATCATTTTCCAACAATTTTAAGTACACACCATAGTAATCCGTGTGATCATCTCCTTGACTGACAACTTTAGAAAGAGAAAAATATGTCATAATGTTAATAATCTCTATCATCCATTGTTGGGATCAATAAAAGATACAATATTAACACATTAAATGTTATTTATATATCACACACAGTTACAACGCAATGGGCCTGGTTAATTAACTCCTAATATTTACAAATGTGCCATCAAAATCGATATATAATCGATAGTATCGATACTACAACATAAAAGCTTTAACACAAATCCTAAATTAAAAATGATTATTTTTATATTTATTTAATACTCGACACTATGTATAATTTACAGTGTGTATAGATATTATTAATAAGAAAAAATACGTTATGTATAAAAAAAGCATCGATAGCACAGACAATATATCGATAATCGATTTCGACACAACACCATGTTAGTAACATATCTAATTGCAATTATTTCAATGGGGTAACTTGTTAATTGTGAAATTATGCAACGATTCGCAAGAAAATTACCAGGCCCAATGCAATGGTGCAGTCCATAAAATGCGTTCACGTAAAGAGCGACTAGGACAGTTGCTTAGCATGATGACATGTATTCAATGATAAATGAAGTCGGCACAAATATTTTGTCACATTGTCATACGTCTTCTTTTACTTTAACTAGTGTTATATTTACAAATATTAATGTAAATTGGTAAATCTTCTGGAGATCATAGACAGTTGCTACTAAAAAATATATCTAAAAAGACTCAAGGATTCACACGTTTAATTAAAAAAATATTATTTTCTTGTAGATTTTTTTACAGACACATAAAATGCCATTTGCGCGTTAAATATTCACAATTCTCTTGGACTCTTGGCCAGGCCAGCTACGGCTGACATATTTATAATACTTAGATTTAATATTTTAAAATTAGCAAGGTGTTATGTAAAATTCGTAATAATATTAATAAATACAAGAAGTAATTAAAAATGGT
>DWNE01001001.1:0-24106 GCA_018249875.1 Cecropterus toxeus | reverse complement strand
GACACTTATGTTACGTAATCGATCGTATATTTTACGATCACGCTCTCAAATTTTCGCCGAGTTGCCTATTAACATATTACAACCACCTGTCGTCACCGACCTCTAGCCGTGGGAATAGTCATTTCTAAATCACAGAGATCAGTGAATTGGACCTCGACACAAAATTAAGTTAACTTCCAAACATGAATAATATTTTTTTGGTAGTCAAGTAGTATTTTTTCTTCAATCCATAACCCGGGTCGAGTTACGCCGCGTTAGTTTTTTTGGACCTGTCACTCTAAAAGTATAAAAAATACTTAAAAGCTGTGATGTATGATGACCGAAATAAAAAATAAACCATCATAAATTAGAAACCGAAGGTGAAATTGAAAAAACTCAATATATTTTAGTGTAGCAGTAGTAGTCTCACTTTCATAACGTGTACGCATATATTTGAATAAATACTCCCTTAACTATATAAACATGACCATCGCTCAAATTAAAAACATCAATTAGTCTAATTACTATAGTCGGTATTATTCTCCCCTAAAATTACCATTAATTGTATCTCCATTATTGTAGCACCATGGCACACCCCTCACCTGTCCTAAGCCGGAAGACAAAGCAAGCAGGTTCACATAATTCCCTACATTACAAATATACGTACATATAAATGTATTCTCGCCCTTTATTATAACGTACTTACCCGATAAAAATATTTCCCCATTGGACGTATTGCAACGAACACCATACAGCTGACACTTGTTATGGCCACTTGCTCCGACAGAATCAACTATGTTTTTACTTCTAGCGGAAGTCAATTAAGTGGCAGTTAAAATCTTCATACGTATTTTATAGTAGCCAAGGGTACATAAAAATCAATTTATACATTCATTGACTCAGTTTCATTTTAAGAAACAATATACCATATTATTTTTTTATATGTATACGTACCTCCTCGAGAATTGGACAGCTTTTGTAGCGGGACTTCTTGATGGCTAATTCCCACCACGGTATAGGCGGTTTTGAGCGAAGAATTGTCTGGCATCCAACCTTCGGATCTTGGGACTCGTATAATGTTCCTAAGGTTCTAGAAGATTGAACAGTCTCAGTGTCCTCTGAGGGAATTCCAGTTATACATTCGCAACATTTGTGAGGCCTTTTAACAACTGGCTGAGGTTTATAATCCGCACTAAACGAATGCCTATAGCTAAGCCGCTTAGAAAATCCATTCGTTTCACTAACGGACCTCTTGAAGTTGTTTCGGTTATACTGCAGAGGCATTCTCGGTATTTGTTGCACTTCATTAAGTACATTGGGCTCATCATTTAAATCTGGACGATCAGATAGAGGCGTGTTCGGTTCAGAATGATAGCCCATTTTGTTTCGATGTAAACTTCCGTAAAACGGATTATCTTTGAAGCCCGGCGGCTTAATATCAATAAATTTAGGGCGTCGCATATTTAAAGTGGCATATTTCTGCGGTGATTTATGAAATCTAGATTTGTTTGGTAGATCTTTCAATACGTCTTCCGTGTCGGTAGATGGAATTGTGGAATTGTCACTGTAACTTGATATGGGCCTATCGTTATCGGTAAGGTATGCCGAGGATTCCGAGCAGTTGTCTCTATCGCTATTGCTCTTTCTATAGTCGATAGAGGATCCCGTAGTGTCCGTGCGCACGGAATGTTGCTCCGAGGCATCCTGGTTAGCTATGTGCTGCTCGTACGATTGGCGATCCCCGTTATTTAAGCTTCCGAGACTATTTCTTTCATCTAATCTCAGATCCGTGTCTCTTAATTCCAGACTCTTCAATCGCCGCCGCGGTTTCGTGTCTATGGAATCATAATGAACTTCATTCCTACCATTAACGTACTTTACTGGAGAATTACAAATTGATTGCGGTGGCGTTACTTTGGCATAGATGGGCTCCGTGAAGCTGAGTCGTGACGGTTTGCTCGGTGAAATATTTCTTGGTTCATTATTAGCTACGTATTGCACTCCACAACTACTGTCTAGAAAATTACTGTTTGAAGGTCTCTGTAGCGTGAAATATTCAGAATGCCTCTGAGGTAGATTTGAAATATGATTTGGTTCTACTAAATTTCTTATCTTGATACGACTTCTTGGAGCACGGATTGTTGCAAATCCGTCGTGAATAGGCGAGCCATTATAAATTGGCGACGTGGTTACGGCCATATCTATTATGGTATTAGGTACGCTTTGTTGAATTCTTCAATCATCGATGATTGCTGGATCACACACTTTGTATCACCAATATTTCCATCTTTATACATTATTCACACCAAGGAATATATCCCAAAACTAACATTACAATCACTGATAAAGCCTATTGGTATACTTGGTACTTACTGTAAAGCATTTATAATTAAGTATTCGTTATAGGTATACTTCTAAGCATTAAAACTAAAACCAACAACACATGAAAGGATTCGAAACGATTAAGTGTTCTTAAATAGATTTGGACGTAGGAGTACAGAGATGAGTGGGAAAAAGCTTTAACTTTTGAAAATTATTTCCGTCTTTAAGTACCGTTAGCATCGTATTGCTCTCAATAGGAGCACTGATATACCAACCAATGCACTTGACGAAACACATTGCCGTAGGAGAATATTTTAAACTATTGGTTACTATAAAAAGGTTGATCAATATCGGTGGTTAATATACTTTCAACAGTTATTATAATTGCGTTTAGTCATAAATTGGTGTTAATCTATCCATTAATGATCAGATGCAACAGATAGGTTTATCAAGATGCACTAAATCTGTTGAGTGGCAAAAACTGAGGTTTATGCTGCAGGAACCCTAAAGGCATTTGCTCTTACAAGCAATACATTAAGATTATATTTCTGCGTTATATCGAACACATCTGTTATATGCTTTCTATTCTGTACATGCACATACTACTAGCCGTGTAATTGGTTATAATTATTTTTTATCTCCGAATCACCGTCGCTATTATGGCAATGGCCTGGAGAAACGTGTTCTCCTAAGTCGAGACCACACATCCGGTGCTTTTAATGACAAACAATTGTAAATAGGGCCGCCACAAGATTTTTAATTAACATATGGCTCCTTGAAATAATTACTGAGTCCGGTTAATAAAAGGATATACTTAATGTTGTTTGAAATTTTAGTCTTTCGAACTAGATTCATATCAATAATAAAAAATATTTATTAATATTAGTAATTTCAATTTTTAACCGTCTTTCCAAAAGGTAAGAGGTCATATTTTTTACAAAGACAAACACAAAGTGGTATTTATACAGTCGTAATTGATAATGACGCGATATAATTATTAATTGTTCTAATATTATATTTTAATAATTAGTTTTACAAAAAACGCAAAATTACTTCTTTGCAAAAGAACTTTTTTACAGAATTAGTTTTAGTCTTAAGTTGAGATCTTGCAATGTTCATATTTTTTTGCTTATCAAATACTTAAGTTGTGTTTTATGTAGGTTTTCTTTTATTTTTCGACATCTACAAGGTTAAGAGCCGTTACTCAAACGTTTAAATGCATTAACGATAAATGATTTTATTACGAGTTTTCAATATGCATATGATGTACTATTAAAGTCTAAAAATAAAATTATTTGTAAGCGGTAACTTCGATGTTATGTTAAGAAAGAACGTTCATTGCATTATTCATTTACAATGCACAGACAGACAATGACAGTACACGTTTAGATATGCAAAGTCCGTAATGCATAATTTTTAGTTCCATTAAAATTTACTTGAAGTGCGAAAAGGTGGGTTTAGTCACGTAATCTTTAACAAAGCAAAGATTATCTGGACTCATCATGACTCATACTAATATGGTTCCACTTGTTATCTGAAGTGTTAAAAATCAGTCACCCTTGAGACCGCGTTGTGACTTGACTAATGAAGAACGTACGAAGAATTTGACTTTATAGGACACATAAGTCTGATATGCCTGCCTACCTAGGAGTAAATCACTACATAGTATAAAAAACTCTCTTCCCGTTGTCTGTTTGTTCCTATGTATGCTTAGATCTTTAAAACTACGCAATTTTGATGCAGTTTTTAACAATTGATAGAGTGATTCAAAAGGAAGGTTTATGTGTATAGTACATGCATATTATAATAAAGAAACACTGCTAATTTTCAACGCTTCTAATGTGATGTATTAAAGAAACACATTGGCTAATGGCAAAAAAAAAATGTGAACGTTGTATATAATTATAAAAACATTTTTTAGTATATTTAGTATTGTATAGTATCGCCGTGCGAAGCCGGGGCGGGTCGCTAGTAATATATTGTACCTACCTATCACATTTCGTCATAAACAAAGCTATGAAATTCAGGCGAAACTCACGAGAAATCGCAGTTTAAAAGTAAGGAACAAATAACGGTGGGAAAATAAAACTTAGGTACGTCTACGAAACTAGTTAGGTTTTCTCCAAAACCGCGTAAAATTTTAGCCGCAAATTTAAATTTTAAGTTGTTACAATGTTTTGTAACTATTTACTGCATTATTTGGTTGTTGTAATAAGCAATACTCGTGTTAGTAAGTATCTTATATATTTTATGTACATCTTAACCTTTACCTATTCGTTACTTTGTAAATGTTCGCTCAAAGGTTGACATGACCCTTTGCAAATGAAATAAATGTCTAAGCACTACTGCTATTGTTATCGGCAATATTCAATTGAAGGCAGAAGCTGCCAGCTACTGTATCTGTGCGTATGTATTGAATACGTCATGTCGTTATACGGGTTAAGTCATAAATTATGCGTGGGCCCTAATAACCGTATAAGACGGAGGGGAGATCCAGAGCAGACCTTCGTCGGTCCTTCTGTTGGTGCAACTACTTCTCAAAGTTTATATGTATAACGTAATGTTATGTTTGATCGATGCTTCTAAATAAATAACACATGTAAAAAATAACGCTTTCTACACTCATAGCCCCACACTAGGTTTTCTCCTGTGTTGTAGGTGCCATGGAAATACAAGACGGACACAAACACCCAGACCCAGAACTGAAATTTAAATTCATCATTTAGATTTCTGTCTGGCCGGGGATCGAACCCGGAGCCCACTGTCAGACCGGTATTGTGAGCGCTCCGCCGTGCGGGTCGTCAAATATCAGTCAATCCAAAAAAATCATTTGTATAGTTTAAATAATTAGTGCTTAGGTACATATTTTATTTTGTTACATTAAGGTTATTTGTCAGTGATAGTAATCCGGCCGTTGATGATAAGAGAACAGGTCAATCTATTGACAATGACAAATGTAATAAAATGGATGGCTTAAGACTGGTCTGGATTGCGTTCAATCCAGACTACGTTACATCCAGACAAGAAAAACACTTTTCCTGAAGTCCGCGGACTTCAACGAGGAAAAGTGTTTTTCTTGTAGTTGATTTACAAATGTTTTGACTATAGACAATTGGATATAAAAATGATCCAATAATAACATAACTACTGCGTACCGATATTTAATTATACATTCTTGACACACACATTTCTTTGGTTTTGTTAACAAGTGCGTGACACAGATTATATCTATACAATCTTTGTACTTTGAGAAGCCCTGTTAGTGCATGCGAGAGGGAGACGGGAACAATGTTTATATACGGGTCTTCTTCCCTCCTATACACGAATCCAGTGCCCGTATCAACGACCTGTGCGTTAGCCTTTGTAGAGGCCGTAGTAACAACGAGTTCTGTAATATTTTCATTTCACGGTCATTTCGTAATTTTTCAATGGACCTTGTTCACTAAGTAAACATTGCAGAAACTTTTACGTCACGAGATGACCGAAAAAATCGTACAGAATTCGATAAAACAAACGATTACGTCTTTAATCTGCTTATAGAAATAGTAAATGCAGTCTATTGTGATCATCATTATCAGAAATATATTGTTAGAATATCATTTGGTCCACACATTACAATTTTATTGCGAAAATAATAGTTAAAATTATTGCATACTAGATTATTTCTGCGGCTTCGTCCCCTTCAGTCGCGTTTACCACGACGATGAGGATCCAACGTGTGTCATTTAGGCCATATACTATCTACCTGTTCGCCAAATTTCAGCGAAATCTGACAGGTAGTTGATGCGTGCGTGATACAGTAACAAAACACACATTCTTACCAACTTTCGCATTTATAATATTAGCAAGATAACTTTAAATCCAAAAATTAAAAAAATGGTTTAGGCTTTGCGATTATTATTAATCAATAGTGATTTATATGCGTTGATAAGTGAGTAATCATAAATATTGTAATAACAAAGAGTATTTTTTAACGTTAAAAAACTGTGATATGTTATAAAAAATACCGGTGCCCTCTAAAAGAACACATGTGGAAAGATCGTGACCCCACAAAGGTTTCTATTCGTGTCAACGCGAACTACCAGTGTAGATTGTTTAGTGTAGTAATTATAGTGTGTTTGTTAACTATTTGCTAACAGCAAAGATACCAATGCCGAACGGTATAAAACGAGGCGACTTCGATTCGAAGGTTGGAAGGATGTATGAAACGGAACTACATTATAACCAAATGTACAAAGGTTTGTTTTCATACTCAGAGGAGTTCGTATTCAATTTTATTAGCACTCGTTTAAAAGAGAGCACTCTTTCATTTCGTCCGAAGTTTCGGGACTCTCCGTTTTGAACAGGCTTGAGGAAGAACGGAATTTGGAGGTTAAAAAAATAAAGATTTATGGACGACTCGTGTTGAGTGACACGATTCTCTGTATAGGTGTTATTATCACGGATAGGGAACCTTAATCTTCATTCAAATATAAAATAAAAATCTAAATTCTTAACTTATAGGTGTCATTGGCCAGGAATTAATTATTGGACTTTATACGAATCGTATCGAAAAAAATCGTATACGCGTTAGCGAGTAATCATAATTATATGAGGCGTCGAGTATAGTGAGTATAGGCGACCATCTCAATCCTCGGGAGTAGCAACGCATCTGTGACAAACTTCATATAGAACCCCTGTTCTATATGAAGTTGCTTACAAATGTCCATGGGCGGCAGTAACCACTTACCATCAGGTGGGCTGCTTGCTCGTTTGCTACTTCATATTTATAAAAAAAAACGTATACGATGTATTCTGCGTGAGGCTAGACAATAAATATATCCAATTAAGAGAAAAGTAAGATTTTTCAACTTCAGAGTACCGATATTCGGTGGTCTGCCGTGGTTACTACCAGTCAAAGGGACCGCATAACCTTATTTAATAAAACGTGCTACTAGAGCGCGTTAAAAGGAACCTACTTAACGACTGTATATCATAGGTGTGTTTCTATGACACATGTGTTTCGGTACTTTGAACAATGCTTGAGTTTTTATCAGCCGGTCCGTTATAGCATAGACTGAATACGTATCGTGTTATTGTACTTTTTGCTTTGTATTGTTAGCTTAAATGTATGTATATCGGATCCTCGCCATCCCGTTAACTTCCAGTAAAGACATGCGTAAGATACTCTATGCGTAGTGAATAGGTAAAATACTATTGATATGAAAATGTACCACACATTGTAGTATATGTAGACGTCATATCGGTCCGAGCGAAGGGTTTTCTATTAGACCTAAAGGACAACAGTTTTGCTTGCGTGACTGCGTGCACGTTTGTGTATGAATGTGTATGTAAGCGTGTGTGTGCACGCGCATGCATGTGTGAGTGTGTGTGTGTGTATGCCTGGGTTGGCCGATCATAGTGTTTAGTTAAATTAGCTGTGTTATACCGTACCAAATAATTTTAGATGAAAACCAAAGCGCAAATTTTACCATTTAAAGACCGTCAAATTAGTTCAATATAATCAAACATTTAAAAATATACTTTAAGCATATTGTAAATAAGTGTATGAGCTTAAATACGTTCATCTCGTATCACTAACACCCATAGATGCCACTTCAATTTTATTTATTCACAATTTAACGCCTCATCTCACGTAACGCGTCATTTTCACACAAAAAGTCAAAACGTATGGCAATTTTATGAGTATGTAGCCACACTGATTAGAAAGTAGTTAACGCGTTTTATGCAACATAGGTTTATATACGTTCACTTTTTCGTTTTGTTACTACCATAATCAGGTGCTGAATGGCACAACGACCTTTCTTTCGACTGGGAAGTAGAGACACACGTGCTCTTAATTAAAAGCATTTTTTACAACCGACACCCATAAATGTAACAAAAAAGTTTTTCTAAGTGACTTTAACATTGCTACGAATTGTATTATCGACAAGGCATCTCTCGTGTGTAATTGGTTTAAAAAAAAAGAATTAGCTAAAATGATGCTTGAGTGATGTTAATTTCAAACAGTTAAGAATCAGATTCCCGCGAATCAACAGCTTTTATTATATTTGTGCCAACAAAATGATCTGTCGACAATTTTTCTGACACGCTTAGTTTAATAACGTATATTCTTTTTGGGTGAAACGTATTAACATAATGTCTAAATCGGCGCTACACACGTCAGGAATTCGCATATTCTACCGAAGACACATGGCTCATCGTCGATTCTAAAAGATCACATTACAGATCCCATAAAAATAACCGCCACGCACTTGGTACAACAAAGATAAGACAAATAAATCAATCGCATAACCAGATAACCGTTGAGAACCCGTTCATTGATTTTCAAACCACGAAACGCGTAACTTTATTTAAATAATTCATATCCGTATATTCTACGCACACATTCCGATAATTGCGAGTAATTCTTCGCGAATAAAATAAGACGCATATGGGATAATGATGATCTAATTGGAATGATATGAGTATCACACGTGTCTTTAAGATGAGGACGGTTATATTTTATTTATATAAATCTTATGGTTATTTTATTCTGGAATTTTTATTTGCCATAACGTGACGTTATCTTAATCCTGTTCTTGCGCGGTTTTTTATCTTAGATATGTAAGTAAAACAGTGTGGTGTTATGTATCTCCAGCTGCACATGTTCTGTTAGCGAAGATAGTAAATTAAACTCTTTTAAAATGCGTGTTATAGAATTTATTTCGCCATTCCATATCAATAACGAAACACCTTGCGAAGTTGTAAAAAATAATTATGTGATAGATTAAATTTAAATAAAATGTGTTTGATTTGATTCTATTCGAACTTTTCCAAAGGTTTTCCAGCTACATTTAAAGGAAGCGTTCAAAAATAACAATGATGATTTATATTCGTAATCATGCATTACTGAAAAGGAAGTATTTACAGTACCATTAGTACGAGTTTGTCTTGCTTTTCCAGACAAGATTGAGTCTTGTTTCTGCCCATACATCTACATGTGGCGCCCCTAGCGGCTTGTTTCGGAACTAAAATTTACAGAGGGCAATTTTGGCAGAAACAAGACTCAATCTTGTCAGGAAAAAACAAGACAAACTCGTACTAATGGTACAGGTCATCAGATTGTGGTAGTTTTGGTAATTCCCATTCTGATTTTAGAAGGATCTTCACAATGTAGCAAGAACTTTGGATAATGTATATGTTACAATAGACAGACATTGAGATATGTACATAAAATTTGCAAATTGAGTAGTGGTTGGATGTTTTTGTTCTATCGTCTATGCGAACAAAGTCACATACAGAGTTATTAGGCCAAGGAAAATGAAAGCTCAGTACAAAACCCCTTATCTTAACAAGCCATTGCAAGTAAGGCTTAACTAGTTTCGCGAAAGTAAAACGTTCAACAAAGTCGGTCCACGTCTCGGCCGACGCATCTGTCGTGCATATGGCCCATACGGCAAAGCGCACTTCATGGGATATTCGATACGAACGAGAGGTGAACACACACTGCGTCATGTGCTTCAGTTTATACATAAAAATTCGGTCAAGGAGCTCTGTATTATGCCTACATATTAACGTCTTGCACAACCATATTATAGACAATGACACTCGACGAGAGTAGATCGTATCGAATTTGATGTCAGAATCGAGGAACTTTTAATTGTACCTTATTGTAATGCATCCAGATGTAGCCCTCTATGATACTATCTCTTTTGCTACTTGATCCGTGATAATTTTTAGGTCTTACGATTGCCTGATGTTCATATGCGTCTTCCAAATAGTCATGACATGTCTGCTGATATACGTACCGTGAGGAAATCTACATGCCGTAGTCCTCTACAATATCAAAAAATCAACAGAACTGAACTAGACATAACAATGGAGCTAGATTTTATTTTGTAATTTACTAATTTGTGAAAAATGTAAACAGATATTAGATGTTCTCAGTTTAGGTCGTCTTTCCATGCGGTACTAGTATAAGTAAGAAAAAAAGGTCAAGGTTTATAATTTGTCTTTAAAGGCATGTGAAGTGAAGTGTGTGAGCGCTTTATCATTTAGTCAGCCAGGTGGACTTGATCTAAAGACTATTTCTGGTAGACACCCATTCCAGCAGAAGGGTAGTTACGGGCCATGGGATTCAGACATATTACACAATCACACGCTAGACAATCAGCCGTCGACAAGACTTAGTGAAATCGGATATTTACTGTCAGCATCGAATTTATAGTTGTACCTAATTCTGGTAACGAACGTTATCATCGACTATTAGCATAAACATTCGATTTCTATACATTATGGGCGCCGTGGCTGTCCGACCGAAATCCTAGTGAACCGGAACGAGTTATTACGCATTCATATTATAGGTATTGCAATACAAATTATGGTTGTATGACATGGGAATGAATTTCGCAGACGTCGCTCATAAACAAGCTCATAATCCACATGGGTAGGGCATTGTTCGTGGAGACCTATACGTAACGTGGCCATACGTCCCTGTTTTAAAGGAACCGTCCCTTTTGTAGTTTCTTCAAATTGTTGCTCCAAGAATAACCTATGGACTCAAAGTTGCCCCGCTTTCCCAATCAGTGTTGATGATAATTGTTTATGTTAAAAACATGGGAAATATTATTTTTTTACTTTTAATTTTAACCAGCTGTTCAAAGCACATGTGAATAAATATAAAAATAAGTGAGAGTTTATGTTGTGTTATATATAAAATTAGAAATTTATGTCCTCTATTATGTTGTAAACAAAATGACACTTTATTCATTGAGAACCTAAACTAGTGTCCGTAATACCTAAATTCTCCATAAGCTCTCCAAAATACGAGATTGAATATCAAAATCGAGTAACCTTTATGTATCGGCCTAACTCAAAGACATTAATGGAAATTGTCCCGTTTTGAGTCTAAATACACATGGTCACGTTACCTATACGACACATTACATTGCTGTACACATTGCACTATTCTAAGGGCAACCATGCGACCTCCAACCTCTGTGTCTATTGTTATGCTAATTCGCAAGTAAGTAATCAAGCGAGACGGATTAATACATAATGCATAGGAATTATTCCTACTTATACGATTGGTGCCGGAGTTTAATGCTAAATTGATATCATAAATAACTTATAAACGAAACTCAGATAAGCGTTGGTAAGAGGCAGATAAGTATCTCGTATTTTTAAGTTCAAGGAATGTCGAGATATGAGTAAATTCGTAATAAATTAGTTTTGTTTTAAATTTAAGTCAGGCGACGATGTTTAGTAGTAATACAATATGATAATATACATGATAACACAATCAATTAGTAAACCGTTTAAAAATTTTGTTTTTTATCTTCCGTTTCTAAAATTGGACAAGGAGAATACTCGCCATATGTTCTATAACGGTGTGTACGTCTGTCACATGCGTTTGCAACACCATAATTATATCGTATAATATACATAATATATTATTCTTCCTAAAAGAAAAGAAACAAGAACTGGGAAGCGAGACAGCCTATTAAAGTTGGATGAAAATTGTTAATTCATTTAATAAGAATTATATTGTTAATAAGAATATTATTTAATAAGAATACAATATATTTATTACAAAAAAACGAAGTAAAAGGAACAATAGCAAACTGGTGGATGTTTTGAGAATATTAAAGAATATCTGAAAATAATACGAGAGACAAAGTCTCAAAGTTTCAGTTGGCTACTAAATAAAGACATTCTACTAGGTGACGTGTTGACAGAACATCGCGTAAATCCTTATCGTGTACCGGAGCTGATAAAACAAACATTGCGATTAAGATACGTTAACAAAGTGCAACAAATTACTAGCACAGACCGGTGCTCATTCGATACGTCAGCACACGTTATCTGTTTTTCTGAGTCGAGACCACCTCACGTGTGTAAACATGTTCGGAGCGAAATAACCACTCGACTTGAATCCATCCCGGCTTACTTACGTAAGTACGTAGGCGCTACTGACTTCCTGACTAGATAGAGCATGATCCCGCCTTATGAAGCTTCCTTCCCGCTCCATCTCAAGCGGGATGATATAATGAGTAAGCCACTCAGGACATCCGTACCTACATCGCGTGTTTACTCCCAAACCAGTTGAGCTAACACAAAAGGACTTTCTGGGAAGTAGCATTTTGTGTTCCCCGTACCGGTTTTGAACAGTTGCATTATTGTAACCTGTTGCTATTGACCGCTAAGTTAAATAAAAACTGGTAAGCGTGGACAAGCTAAAAACAGTATTAATGGGTTTTACTTGAAAGATCCCTTCGACATACTTTGTTCCGACAATATCTATTTACAAATTCTACTCACGGATAGATGCTATGTCAACTGATCCGTATTATATATGAGGTTTCATGTAAGAAATTCGTTGCAATATTCATCAAGAGAGATCTTGTTTGTAGGATCAGGTAGGTAGTTCTAACGCCAAATAGTGCGTGCAGGTAATGTGCTCGTGGATATGAATAGACAACCCAAAATTACAACAAGGTTTTGTCAAAGGTAGATGTGCCGTAACTGACTTCCTGACAGACAGCATCATGCTATTGTCTTCCCAAGCATTGCAACAAGATAAGACATTGAGACAAATAAGGTATAAAACTCATAAGATAGATATTTTATTCTGTAGTTAACCAAAACATGATAGAGCATTTCAGATACAATAATATTTTATGGGCAATTCTTAATCACCGGTTGATATTTACAAGTAGCACAAGTTCAAGCGACTTGAATGAGCGAGCCATCGTGACAAGTGTAAGGAAAATGTCAGGTTTAAGATGTCCAGCGTAAAAAACCGAGTAATTCCTGCGAAGGTCGTTCACTGTGACGCAATAGTTGTTGAACGTGTTCTGGTATCATAACGTACAATCATTGATAAATCCTCGAGAGGCCGAACGGTCAAGAGGGATTGTGCAATTGGGACTTCAATAACTATTAATATCGCTCATTTTAGTTAAAGACGTACCCGGCCGATTGTGAAATGTGAGCTGCTTGTTTAAAATGATTACGTCAATCATCCCATCAGTGTACTATATGTACGTTGTACATTACTGTTACTCTACAAGACATTGGTCTATGAGAAGGGCTTAGTCTGCCATGTTAACCAAATGTGGATCAGAACACTTCAAACACTATTGAAACTTAATAGGAAACTTTCGAGCATATTGACTTTAAAATTGTTGTCTGCTATTAGTGTTATTAGCAGATACAAAATAATACAATTAATGTATCCATAATTAAATAAAATGAAAGATGTCGCATACAGCCACACACGTCTGCATTTGAATGTAGGACCGCAAAGAGACAGAAATATAGTGTTATATCAATCAATGCTCTTACTTATTATATATTCATAGGTGTCCTACATATAGAACATTCCATCCCACCACTGGATCACAGCGGATTTATACGGATTTGCGATAAAAGCGACGTTGGTTTAATGTTACGTAAATCTTAATCCCTTAAAATACGGAAGCGTGCCATTCCTCTATAGGTCAGAAACCTACAAGTGACCGCTTTCAATCTTTAATATGAGCCAATCGTTTGTAAATGACCAATGCAATAATTGTGAGACCCATCAACATAACAATCATCAACGTTTTCGATATTCTTGCGATCTCTGTATTCGTGTATAAAAGCAATGCAAAGCATGTAGGTATATCCGTGTATATCTTGCATATAACTGTAACGCAACACACTAAAATGTAACCTTTAAATTAAAAATATCTTAATTTACTTGGAATAGTACGTAATTGAGCGTAATTAGTATAAATTGAAGTTATATATGTCTACACTATAATGTACTTAATCTTGAAAATATTATGTAATAGAATAAACTGTACACCAATGAATAATAAATACTTTCAGTCTTTTAAAAAAATTAACCTTTATAACATCATAATGATACAGTCGTATTCTTGGGCATTGAACAAATTGGTCACGGTTAATGACATTTTAATGCACAAAATAAACTTTCAATTATTCAATTATTACTGTTGCATAAAATGAAATAAGTGATTGGTCCTCTAGAACTTTAATATTTTGTTATCGAATGTAAATGATTGAACTTTAATACCATTACCTAGTACGAACAGTATAATATTTAGTTGAAATTAATCCTACTCATACTGTAAGGAAAATAGATATTGCCGTATATCATTCCTATTTATTCATTTGGTTATATATTTATTACGATATTCACGGATTTAATTTACAATCAAACCAATACAAATTATTATCCTCTATGATTAATTATAATATTGATTATCCCACATTTGTCTTCAAAGAAATTTGGCAGAGATAAATGACTAATATACTTTCAATACCGGCAAATAATACAAACCCTGGAGGAATAATGCAAATCTTAGTATCATAAATACATATTCTGTTGATAAATGACCTGATCTGACCGACTATCTAAACTTATAAGTACGATATATAATATTATATAACCTGTGGCTTAATTTTAATTATGCTTTCTATATCAAGAAGTAATAAATTAGTATCGAATATTATACTCTTTATTGCACACTATAAACATTATAATATACTTTATTGTGCCCAAAACGAGAAAATAATACAATGAAAATTTACAAAAAAATATATTACAAAAGGCGGTCTTATCGCTAAGGAGCCATTACTTCTAGACAACCAGGACGCGGAGTAAAAGTTATTTTAAGCATATATAAAACATATACAAACATAACAATGACATACAATGAAGACTCGTATGCGATAGGATACAGTCGTATAGAATAATATGCATAGAAAATTGGTTAGAAGAGCACGAGTAAAAGTGGGAAGCGTAGTACCTTTATAAATCCCTCATATCGTAGAATAGTTTAAGTACTTCTGATCACAGCGATTGCAATGTCCGTCCAACGTCATTTATTAACACAAAATTATATAATAAACGTCAGTAAATACAGCCGCAATAACGATTTAATAGCAATAAACAATTTGTTAGCAACATAGTTAAGAATTGTTATTGCCTAGTTGACTAACTGAGATTTAAGTAACCTGTTGAAATAACATTTGTTATTTAAAGCCTGATTCAAATCACTTCGCTAAGAAAGGCCGGAGGGTTTCTAAATTCTAGGCTATATCTATATATATAATTACTTTAATAACATTTTTTCGACAAAAACAACATTAGTCTGGAAAACTTTGCAAGGTAAGAAAGAAATATTCTTTAACAAACTCTATTTATTATAAATTAAATTGTTAAAAATGGATTTTTGTGTGAAAACCCTAGTGTCATTTAACTTTAACCTAATATTATAATGGTTAAAGTAAAATACAATGTAGTGTAGTTTGACGACCCGCATGCCGGAACGGTTGCCATACAGGTCTGACGAGCAGTGGGTTCCGGGTTCGGTCTCCGGCCAGATCTGAATGATGAATTTAGATTCTGTTCTGGGTTTGGTTGTTTATGTATTCGACTTTGTGTGTCCTTGGTGCCCACGACGCAGGGAAAAATCCTAATGTGGGGCTTAGAGTATAGAAAGCGTAACTAATAAGTAAACGTAATAAGTAATAGTTTTGGGAATGTAAAATTTTACAATCAATTTAAAAAAAAATCAAATCTATTAAATCGATTAAAATTTCAGCAAGAAATTTATAACTGGGACTCTGTCTAGACTAAAGAAATTATTTAAGACCCCACTGTTCATGTGTGTCGAAATCTGATCACGATATAATTGTACTAACACGCAAGGGATCCAACGAAGCAATAAATGAATTAATAAATGAAAGGAAAGCTACAAATATAGCTAACACCGTTCACTGAGTCATCGGCGAAAAACCCAGTTAAGGCACGACAAAAACAGTTACTATAAATATTCTCGATTTATTATTCATTGTCAAAATTCAATTCATATAGAGATTTATTGTACCTACGTATCTAACATATCAGTTTGAGTAATTGCCCAAAACGTACAGCAAAACACAATAATAGTTTCATTAGACCAAATTTCTGACATTTGATAAATAGATTTTCTATGTAGATATTATGTGTATTAAAAAGTATTATTAGATGATAATGTTAAATAAACCGTAGTGGCTTAAATTATTCCTTCGCTTAGCACTGTTAGGCAAATTTCGTCACAATTTCCAGCGAAAATTCGTGGTCTAAAAGGATCGGAAACACACATTTGTTTTTAACCCTCAATGCAAATTTGACGCTTAAAATTAATATTAGTTGCCCCTAAAATACGCAATGTATATTTTTTTATCATAGTCTTAGATTTTTCAAGATTATTGAATAATCCAAAATTCCTAGTAAGATTGCGGCGGTATCATCGATACCTCTTTCTGTTTCATAGACTTACTGTACCTTGCTGTGTTATGTTTGTGTTACTCTATGTACAATGGATGAACCATTAGTCAACTTAGTCTTCAGACAACTCATCTTTGAATTCATCAACAGTTTTCATTCATCAAAAAAAGAAAATGATTACCATCATATTCAAACGGTTACACAATTTATACACGTAATACCGACCGATCAAGGATGGACTTCATTAGCCATCAATTAAATTTCTTATTCGAGTTCCTTCCTGTCGGTATAACGTGTTTCTTTTCCGACACCTTATTGGCCCGAAATTTATAGGCGATTAAAAACGATCGCTGCGTTTGTACTTACAGTGTATTTTAATAAATTTATCACATAAAAGCGTGTTAAATATAATATATTTTTTTAATAAGACCTATACGCTTTGTCATGAGTTAAAAGACAAATTATGCGTGTGCAGTTCACACAACACAAAGGAAAACATATTAATAAGAAAAAAAAATATTCCAGAGCATAAGAGTACTAAATGCTAATTCAAAAATCGATTCCGTCCATATTTCGTAGGTAACAACCTTATCTTCCGTATAAGAGCTCATTATACAAGTTAGAAGTAAAATCGTTAGCGTGATTCAGAAAGAGATACAGCGCTAGGTACATTGTAGCGACGACTCGAACGAAACGAATCTAAAGAAGTTTTACTACAAATTACTTTTAAATACTAGTCATAAATGCGTGGTTCGCATAACCCTTAACTAGTACTTCGTAAAAAGATGCAAACTTATCTAAAGAGTAAGAATGTGTATATGACTAAGGATTACGAAAAAGTGGAGTCAAATGTATTCGAATTGTTCAAAGACATACAGTTTATGCTACTACATCAGTCAAATACTCGTAGTCCGTATGTAAATCAGCTTGAGGCCTTTTGCTCTCGCATACTATGCCAAAATCATAAATATATCTGAATAAGTCTATACACTTAGTTGGTCTATAGCTATTTACTTACGACGACACTGTACGTACGTAGATCATTTAGTCAATTAACTGAGATTGAACCTAGGTGCGTAAGAATTTGTACATAAGTCATATATATGTACTCGTTTTATATCCCCCATTCTTCAACATGCGTCAGTAATGAAAAGCTTGAACTTTTAAATATTTTATACACATTTTACGAGTTCGTTGTCTTTGTTCTATAAACAAGTGTGCACTGTTTTTTGTACGAGCCCAAAAAAGGATTAAACGTAAAAGATTTAGGGCCGCTGGAGATCGTAAAGAAAGTACACAGGTATTGACGAGTGCAACCTCAAAGTTGTTACAGGCTCAAATATTTAATTCCTTGTATAAGTAAAGATATGACAAATAAATAAGTTGTCTAACAGTTTTATGCATCACTTAAAATTTTAAGATTTATCTACACTAAATTTTCAACGTAAATATATCTTAACTAACATCTGAACATTTGATAGAGAATAATAATTTAATTTATTGTAATTCTATTTATAGTCGAGTTATATTTATTAGATTAAAATTTAATACAACTTATATGTTTATATACATAATATGGAAAACCGAGTAACATAATCTGTGAGTTTGTTTAAATTAAATCGTATCGCAGAACATTAGAATTTTTAGATTTTTAATTGTTAACTTTAAGGGCATAGCATAGGATGTGATAAAGAAATCATTTGTTAATACTTTTTAGTTATATGCGACTTTATGATTGAAAGGTCTACAGGTATGGAATGTAAGTCTATAAAGGAATAGGATGACACGAGAACAATGACTATATCATTGCTAACTCATGAAACTACAACTCCATTCTTACGATATCACAATGGGTCAATATAATTGGAGATAGTAAACAAGAAGTTATTGTAACATGCAAAATATTTACAAATTTAGTACAATTGTTCCTGCATACGAGCTAAATTTACTAGGCCATTTAGCTTATTGAACGAATATAAAGCAGGGGCGCTACTAGAGATCTGTGGCCGTCTCCGTACGAATTAACCTCAATTGAGTCCCGAGGAGGCGCTTCGCTGATTGAACGCTGTATTCAAACTGCGAGTAAATGTTACATCTTTCTATAGGTACAAAGAAACTCTGAAATTTGCACTCTACGTTTTATTTAAGCGGAAAACAGCTTGCAGCATACTACCTAATATGAAAGGTACTATACTATACCTGATTTCAAATTCAAAGAGGCAAAAGTTCTTGAAGTAGATAATAGATTTTCAGGAGCACAAAAGACGAAGATAGAACGTCTTATATAATTCCAAATTGTAATATACCAGCGCTATACGGCTGATACATAGAAGAACAGGGAAGCAAGTAATTAAGCTACCGAGCTTAGCTCAAGGTACTCATCTCGTCGCTTCTTGACATAATGTGTTAATTTAGTAGTGTGATAGGTATATGCCATATTATAATATCACACTACTAACTCAATTTACTATAACATGACAATGATTGAATAAAATAAATTAATGTGATGATACTTCGTATTAAAATATTATTTGTGCCTAGCACCATTCATTGATACAGTTCGTATCTATAGCATCTCATTAACTTAATACATTAAAGTCAAAGCTGTTTCCGAGAATACCAATTGAGTATGTCAATTATGTTTTGCTACCTTTAAAACATAATTGAGGCCTGCGAATGAAAAAAAAATAATTTTAACATTGGTAAATATAACTATATTTAATAATACAATACAATGGTATACAGTGACTATGATATAGAAAAACGCATACAAATACAATTCATTTAAAATATGAAAATGAAATGAAGGCGACTCTCACTCGTATGAATATCTCAAACTAAATACTGTTGGAAGATATAAAGAGACGGAAAAAACGTAAAATTTTAAGTATCATTAGTTATAATCGACAATAATACCACACAATAATGTAATCGCGTATTTAGGGCGAGTCCCATGATGAATATTTCAGATAAGAAAACCATCGTCACTGAAGACTTATCTTTTGTTATTCGATAAGCCTAGACGATCGATTTACAAAAAAATAGAGGCAACAAATATTGTAACAAATTTGAAACGTATTGAAAACATGAGGTCATACGTTGGACCCCTGACAAACACCATGGCTTGAACGAGTGAATAGTAAAAACCGCAGATGAACCGTGAATCGTGAATAGAAAAGATACCTTCTCAATAAAAAAATGGTTTGTTACAAGAGTCCCCAATTTCTCGACTTCCTGTTACACTTGTAGCTGTATGCTATCTCGTAAAGCATTGTGAAATAAAGCCACAGCAGACATTTGTATAGAATTACTAAGTTTGAGATAGATTACGACTAATTACACAGGGATGCTGGCACAGATAGCCGCAGAGTTACGCAAATAGGGCAAGCGCCGCTGTCATTCCTACGGAGATAACTTGTACTCTACAGCCACAAGCAAACAGTAACAGTCACAGTAGATTTATAATGTCCATAAAAGTCTAGCGAGATTTAAAAGTCATAATATTCTAACCTTCAACAAATAACGTCAAAAGGTCGCCATTAAAGGAAAAAAAGAATATAAATTACTTAGTTACAACTCGTTTTACTTCTTATCTAAGAATGTCTTCCTTGAAAAAAAAATCGATACGTTATTGCCATTTATATATTCAATATATCCATAATGCAGTAGAAGGTTCTGATTTAAACAAAGCACGACGACGAGCAGTATTGCTAGGTGTATTATAACTTTGAATCTGCTTATGCACACTTTTAATAGAGTATGTACCAAACCAGCATGAAGTCTATCAGATGGTAAGTGGTTTCTGCCACCCATGGATATCTGTATTTTCATGTGGAACAGGGGAATGAAGAAGAAATTCTATCTGAAGTTAATCTCAGATACGTTGCTACTCTCAAGGACAAATAAACTTTCAAGGATAAATAAACAAGAAAATATAATAACATATTCATGCTTGTCCAGTAATATGTGCTTCAGCATCTGTATGTTTTAGCGTACATGACTGTATTTTTGAAAGATTAGAAGGTAATGAAGGCGTTAGCCATATATCGCCATAAAACACATCAAAAGCGACGATATCAAACATATAACCCCAAATAAAACCAGATACAGTCATAAACAACTTTTAGAAGATTTGCTTTTGATGTTTATTTTAAGATTTGGTCTATTTCCTTCGTTTCTGCAAATCAGTCATTAAATTCGTCGTCAATTCATTAGTCAGTCATTAAATTACATTAGTTTCATTAATAATTGCTATGTATAAAATATTTGTACCAAGAAATTACACAGTTTAAAATCGTGTTGAAAAGTAAGTATGAATTCAAATTTACTGCAAGACTTCGACATTTACTGGTTATTGTTAAAAGTTAACTTCCTTTGCTTTCTAGACAATGAATACTGCACAATAAACGACATTGAATAAAGTCTCGGGACTGCAGAATGGACTACGGAGACCCTTACACGTGAAAAAAAGGGGAATGAGTACCTGCTCCTCTTAGGAAGGGTACAATCGTCCTGAATTTGATATATAAAGTGGCCTTACAATAACAAATATTATTTGTTGTAAATTTTATCTTATAAAACTATTTGTTGATAATTGTATTTTAGTCAACCGCCTGATTGACGAATCAATACAATGATGTTTTAATAAACAATGTACAAATAATACAACAACTATAAAAGAAGGAGTTCTGACTTAAAGAACTAATAACAAAATTCGTGAACTTAAGCAAAGTTTCATAGAAACAAACGACTAACAACACGCATATCTCTAAGCAACAAAACAAATGTAATCAAACATGTTGTACTCCTATGAAGCTCCGAAGAGAATAATAGAGCAACGCTTCATAAACAGTAAGTACCATGTACCGCTGTAGGCATAAGGACACTTAATTTCACTGACACTCAAGAACTGGTCACATTTATCACAATTGAATTCACTACGAATAGTGTCGAGAGTTTGTTTATTATTAGCGTAGAACGCACACGAAACTTTTGAACGACGCGCGCGCGTCCGTCCCGCGCCGTGTTTCAATACGTACTGAATTGCATTAACCGAGCACACTATAGTCCCAATGCTGGACTGCAAACGACTATATTCGACTATATTGTATACCGGGTCGCGGAACCCGATGCTACCCGCCGATCGCTAATCGAAGCGAAACGGTCTATTGATTTCATGGGAGCTGGATAGTTTTGGGGTGTCTGTTGACATGTTGCCTATTGAGCACTGGAACCAATTTATAAAAGTCCATTCATTTATTAACTGGGGAGATCGAATAACTGTATTGAATTGATTGATAGCATGCATGGGGCGATTTGATATTACTTTAATAGTCGAGAGAAAAACGGCAGATAGTATAATTTAATAAATGAAGATAGAGCTGTGTAATAGATGGGTATTATCATACACGATACACTTGTTGCGCAAGTGCGGCAGGCACTTTTGAGGATTTATGGGCCACGGGCTCGTATTACACTTGATAACGTCTGCGCACACGCGGCACAAACAGAACACGAACAATTTTTTGTTTAATAACCGCAAACACATAACAACAGGTTATAAACCAACAAAACAAAGTAGGCTATCGCACTTTTATAGGTCCAGGCTAAAGCGTTTTGACAACAAATGGATTGTAATAAATGGCCAAGTGCGAGTCGTACTCGTGTAACAGCGTCCTGTACAATAATTCGATATTGATATTTGCTTTAATATAAATGTTTGGTCCATTTATCCAGTCCATTTCACGGTTGTTGTTTTACTGTTTACATTAATATAAAATTTCAACCATTTTCTTATTCTTTACATATAAGTGTACATGTAGGTGGAAAGACCGTTTTAACAATTCCAAAAAAGTTCATAAGTATTTTTATATAAATGACCCCATAAAGTTTGTGTTACGATATTCATCCCTAATCCATAACAAGTCGTACATAACACTTTGAAATTAGGACAAACGAGAGAGGTCCATGGCCTTAATTTCTGTACGGATCCCTAAATACACGAGAATAAATAAGAATAAGCAATGTTTGTATCTTATAATGTCTTGTAAGTGTCTTATGTGAAAGCGAGATTTTATTATAAACATGGCTGTAGGTTCCGATAAATTACATAGTGATTCATCAGTTAACATGAGTATGTGTAGAAGGTAATGCTTAATAAAACATGACAAGCAATGAAGTCAGTTCCCGGCATTACAGGCTGGCTAACAGTGTTCCTTTGTTATTCTTGGCATGGTGCCAACATTTGACTGCAGTGGTAAACATTGCCAAATACGATTGTAAAACCTCTATGCAAACCTTGCTGTTTACCGCACGAAACAAAACAAAATTGCAATGCCTGAAAATCTTTCAAATACAATGGCCGGTATTTCGGCGCGGAATATTTCTGGTTTAACAATGGAACTTTATGTAACACGACATTTAAGATAAAATTTTAAGCTTAATTTTTCGTTTGTTTTAATACTTTCGATACTATTTTATACAATTGAGGGCAACTTTTAATTTTACAATAAAATAAATTTAAAATGTATTCCAGAATACTTAGATGAACTCTCCGATTCGCGTTAGAGAATCAATGAAACCAGTTCATTTTATGTTATACATAATTCATAAAAAAATACAAGTACTAACCGTATTTTATCCATCACAACACTCGTAAAATATTATTGCGATATTTAAAACCAGCTGTGAACATAATTTGGTCAGCGTAGATTTTGGATTGATACGAAAGTATCAGTTACAAAAAATGACAGTTCCGTACCGATCAGTATCGATACTAATATAATAATATAATTATTATTAAATTATTTATTAGTTACGCTGTGGAAACATAATTTTTAAAATTCACTTGAATGTATGTATAAATACAATAAAATATGAAAATTGATCACACTGATTACTTTTTTTTTGTTTTGTGCTTGAATATGTACAGCATCAAGAAACCAGTATTAACGATTATGCGTAACAATAACCCATCTCAATTTTATTTATATCGAACGCCAAATATTTAAGTGTGAATGGAATCGCTTCAAAATGTTTATTTGTGAATCATATTGCTCGATACAGTTGCTTTGCAATTCCGATGCGGAAGTATTCCCGTTTTAATAGCCCTGTTTTAGTAATATTTTCAGTTGCCCATATTTTAAAGCAGATGTTCAGTATTATATTTCGGTTTAATATTTGACCGATATTTTAATTATAATTGACCAGAAACACGTAGCCAGGTGGTAATAGGGCCAGGGTAATTCGAACGAATAGATACCACCGTCACACCTATTTCTAGCGTAAATCAGTCCTTGAGTTTCGGTGGAAATGTGTGGTTGCCGGGTCACTTATATAACATGAGGTAACCATCTCAGTCCTCGGGAGTAGCAACGCGTCTGTGATCGAGTTCAGATAGAACCCCTGTTCTATATGAAGTTGCTTACAGATGTCCATGGGCTGCAGTAGCCACTTACCATCAGCCAGACTGCATTCTCATTTGCTACTTCTTCTTATAAAAAAAAAAAAAAAAAAAAAAAAAAACACGTATTATTTTTT